>JAHIAM010000630.1:0-21123 GCA_021605205.1 Aegilops longissima
TGAGTGCACAATATCTCAATTACGCTAAAGTCCCTCAAATATAGATACCTCACTGTTTATCTGAAGTCAACCCCCCACCACCACCACCACAAACACACACACATAGAAAAGTCGTCCTCTCCCCAAACACCAACACACGAGCACATTAACCCCCTCTCTCTTGTAAAGTCTGGACCCCAACAGGTCTCTATCACTTTGTGTCTCGGGCATGCACATCTCTTCCCTCACTCTCTAGGTCTCCCGCTATCTCTCTTACCCAAGCACACACACTATGTAGAGTGTATATTTCTCATACACACAAAGTATTAAGCCAAGCGTCTATCTCCCTAGTTATGTTGTTCTCGCCCTCTCACCTCACACCACCCACACTGCAAACAAGCACACTTTGTCTCCTTGTACCACTCTCCTCTTTCTATCTCTCCCACATGCGGACCCGCCCAGCTCCTTCCTGTATACATATATGTTGTGACTCTTTGCATAGCTCCCTAATGTATAATCGTTCTCGATTTAGCACATTGTTCTCTACACCATCTATTCTAGATCTCTCATGAAGTCCCTATCACACACCACGATGGCTAAGCTTACCTTGCGTCTTCATTCATAGGCCAATTTAGGACAACATCAACATTGTCTCCCTATCTATACATGATTAATGGACACAAAGCGACCCCTCTAGCCCCTCTCTTCCTCTCTCTCTCTCTCTCTCAAAATTGCTAGCTTTCTCTTTCTCACGCTCTCAGACCCCTCTCCCACACACTCGATGTATCTTCAAATAAAATACTGCTCCCCCCACGCCCTTTCCCGTGCTATCTACGCTTCTACACATGTCCACACCATTCCCCCTTCCCTTATACTAGGTTTACATCATCAGTGGTCTCTCTACTCACATACACTCTCTCCTGTCACACACAAGCAGTGCACAAACACACACAGACCACGCCTGAAACACCCATTATCTGGATCCTCATCTCTACCCAATAGCATGTGTATCTCACACACTCACTCTCTAATTATGTATATGTGTCTCCACACGTTACATGATCGTCCATTTTGCATCATGCTTTTATATCGATATTTATCGCATTATGGGCTGTTACTTCACGTTATGTCACAATACTTATGGCTATTCTCTCTTATTTTACAAGGTTTACATGAAGAGGAGAATGCGTAATTTGGAATACAGGACTGGAAAAGGAGCAAATATTGGAGACCTATTACATGCAACTCAAAAGTCACTGAAACTCCACGGAATATCTTAAAATAAATAAAGAAAAATAAATGGCAAAGATGAAGGCCGAGGGGCCACCACCGCTCACGGGGGTGAGGCGCCCGGGCGCGCCCCTACCTCGTGGGCCCCTGGTGGCTCTCGTGCCCATCTTCTCCTATGAAGTCTTTCGATGAAAAAAACATTAAGCAACCTTTGGGATGAGACTTCACCGCCATGGGGGCCTTGGCGGAACTAATCTAGGGCTCGGCGGGCTGTTACTGCAGGACACTTCCCTCAGGAGGAAATCATCGCCATCATCATCACCAGCTCCTCTCCTCGGGAGAGGCAATCTCCATCAACATCTTCTGACACCATCTCATCTCAAACCCTAGTTCATCTCTTGTCAATTCTTGTCTCCAAGTCCGGGATTGGTGCTAGTAGGTTGCTAGTAGTGTTGATTACTCCTTGTAGTTGATGCTAGTTGGTTTATTTGGTGGAAGATCATGTTCAGATCCTTTATGCATATTATTACCCCTCGATTATGAACATGAATATGCTTTGTGAGTAGTTACGTTTGTTCCGAGGACAAGGAGAAGTCTTGCTATTAGTAGTCATGTGAATTTGGTATTAGATTCGATATTTTGATGAGATGTATGTTGTCTAAACTCTAGTGGTGTTATGTGAGCGTCGACTACATAACACTTCACCATTATTGGGCCTAGAGGAAGGCATTGGGAAGTAATAAGTAGATGATGGGTTGCTAGAGTGATGAAGCTTAAACCCTAGTTTATCGTTGCTTCGTAAGGGCTGATTTGGATCCATATGTTTCATGCTATGGTTAGGTTTACCTTAATACTTTTGTTGTAGTTCTTGGATGCTTGCAATAGAGGTTAATCATAAGTGGGATGCTTGTTCAAGTAAAACAACACCCAAGCACGGTCCACCACATATCAAATTATCAAAGTACGAAGCGAATCATGAGCGTGATGAAAACTAACCCAGCGATATTCCCATGTGTCCTCGGGGCGCTTTTCTATTATAAGAGTTTGTCAGGCTTGTCCTTTGCTACAAAAAGATTGGGCCACCTTGCTGCACCTTATTTACTCTTGTTACTTGTTGCCGTTACAATTTACGTTATCACAAAACTATCTGTTACCACTTATTTCAGTGCTTGCAGAGAATACCTTGCTGAAAACAGCTTATCATTTCCATACGCTCCTCGTTGGGTTGAAACTCTTACTTATCGAAAGGACTACGATAGATCCCCTACTTGTGGGTCATCAAGACTCTTTTTAGCCCGGCGCCGTTAAAGTGGGTGGTAGGCGCCTTTGGTAGGAAAAATTTATATAGTGTGCTGAAATTTTCATCACTTGTTACTATGGAAAGTAATTCTCTGAGGGGCTTGTTAGGGTATCTTCACCCGTCCAGTAAACAAAGTTGCTCCTCAACCTACTGAACCTATTGAAAATGAGACTCCTTTTGAAGTTCCTTCGGGTATGATGGAAAAACTGCTGGCTAATACTTTACAGGAGATGGAACAAAGCATCTGATGAACATCTACTCTATGTGGATGAAGTTTGTGGATTATTTAACTTTGCGAGGTATACCCGATGATGTTATTAAGAAGAAGGTCTTCCTTTATCTTTGAAGGAAGGCGCATTGACATGGTATAGGCTATGTGATGATCGAGATCATGGAACTATAAAAGATTGAAATGGAATTTCATCAAAGTATTACCCTATGCATCTTGTTCATCGTGATCGCAATTATATATATAATTTTGGCCTCGCGAAGAAGGAAAGCATCGCTCAAGCTTGGGGAGGCTTAAATCAATGTTATATTCATGCCCCAATCATGAGCTCTCAAGAGTGACAATTCTTCAGAATTTTTATGCTCGACTTTACGATAATAATCGCACCATGCTCGATACTTCTTGTGCTGGCTCTTTTATGATGAAGACTATTGAATTTAAATGGAATTTATTGGATAGAATTAAGCGCAACTCTGAAGATTGGGACCTCGGCGAAGGTAAGGAGTCAGGTATGACGCCTAAGTTTGATTGTGTTAAATCTTTTATGGATACCGATATTTTCCGTAAGTTTAGCACTAAATATGGACTTGACTACAGCGAGATAGTAGCTTCTTTACTGTGAATCTTTTGCTACTTATGTTGATCTCCCTAAGGAGAAGTGGTTTAAATATCATCCTCCCATAGAAGTAAAAGTAGTTGCACCTATTAAAGTTGAAGAAAAGCTATCACTTATAATGATCTATTGTTCCTACCTCTTATGTTGAGAAACCACCTTTCCTGTTAGAGTAAAGGATCATGCTAAAGCTTCAACTGTTGTTAGTAAAAGCAATATTAGAACTTATACACCTCTGAGCAAGTCCAAGTAGAACCTAATATTGCTATTGTTAAAGATCTCTTGTCGATAATATTGATGGGCATGTTATTCAATTCTATGGTGAAACTGCTAAATTGCTAAACCTTGTGCTAAAGATAAACATAGACACCGTGGTAGGCGTGCACATTATTTATGTTAAAATAGGAGATCATTGTTATCATGGCTTATATGTGATATGGGTGCTAGTGCTAGTGTTATACACATTGACTTATACAAAGAAATTATGCATGATATTACCCTCTTTGAGTTAGAAGATATTGATGTTACAATTAAACTTGCCAATAGAGATACTATATACGCAATAGGAATTGTTAGAGATGTTGAAGTCTTGTGTGGAAAAACTAAATATCCTTTGATTTTCTTGTTCTCGGTTCTCCACAAGATAGCTTTTGTCCCATTATATTTGGTAGACCCTTCTTTAATACTATTAATGCTAAGATAGACTACGAAAAGAATGTTGTTACTATTGGCTTGGATGATATGGTTCATGAGTTTAATTTCTCTAAATTTAGTAAACAACATCGTGAGGAAGAATTGCCTAGTAAGGAGGATATTATTGGTCTTGCTTCTTTTGCCGTTACCTAGTGATCCTTTAGAACACTATTTGCTAGACCATGAAAATGATATGTTCATGAATGAAAGAAGAAAATAGATGAAGTATTATTTAAACAGAGAACCTATTACGCAACACAATTTGCTGTTGAAATCCTAGGGATCCTCCTCCACCCAAGGGTGATCCGTGTTTGAGCTTAAACCGTTGCTGATAATCTTAAATATGCTTATCTTGATGAAAAGAAAATATATCCTGTTATTATTAGTGCTAACCTTTCAGAGCATGAAGAAGAAAGATTATTGAAAACTACGAAGAAGCAAGTGCAGCTATTGGATATACTCTTGATGATCTTAAGGGCACTAGTCTACTCTATGTCAGCATAAAATAAATTTGGGAAGATGCCAAACCAGTTCGTGATCCTCAATGACGTTTGAATCCTAAAATGAAAAGTGGTAAGAAAAAATACTCAAGCTTCTATAGGCAGGTATAATTTATCACGTTCTTTGATAGTCGATTGGGTAAGTCCACATCCATTGTGTCCCTAAGAAGGAGGTATTACTATTGTCCCTAATGATAAAGATGAATTGATTCGCAATAAGAAATATTAAAGGTTATAGGATGGTAATTGATTTCCGCAAATTTAATAAAGATACTAAGAAAGATCATTACCCCTTACCTTTTATTGACTAAATGCTAGAAAGATTATGCAAACATACACATTATTGCTTTCTAGACGGTTATTCTGGTTTCTCTCAAATACTTGTGTCGGCTAAAGATCAATCAAAGACTACTTGTACATGCCCGTTTGGTACTTTTGCTTATAGACGTATGCCTTTTGGTTTATGTAATGCAACTGCTACCTTTCAAAGATGCATGATGGCCATATTCTCTGATTTTTGTGAAAAGATTTGTGAGGTTTTCATGGATGACTTTTCCGTCTATGGTTCCTCTTTTGATGATTGCTTGAGAAATCTTGATCGAGTTTTGCAGAGATGTGAAGAAACTAATTTTGTCTTGAATTGGGAAAAGTGCCACTTTATGGTTAATGAAGGTATTGTCTTGGGGCACAAAGTTTCTGAAAGAGGTATTGAAGTTGATAAAGCCAAAGTTGACGCTATTGAAAAGATGCCATGTCCCAAGGACATCAAAGGTATAAGAAGTTTCCTTGGTCATGCCGGATTTAATAGGAGGTTCATTAAGGACTTCTCAAAGATTTCTCGGCCTCTGACTAATTTATTACAAAAAGATGTACCATTTGTCTTTGATGATGATTGTGTAGAAGAATTTGAAATACTTAAGAAAGCATTAGTCTCTGCACCTGTTGTTCAGCCACCTGATTGGAATTTACCCTTTGAAATTATGTGTGATGCTAGTGATTATGCTGTAGGTGCTTTTCTAGGACAAAGAGTTGATAAGAAATTAAATGTTATCCATTATGCTAGCAAGACTCTAGACAATGCTAAAAGAAATTATGCTACTACCGAAAAGGAACTTTTAGCATTTGTATTTGCTTGTGATAAATTCAGACCCTATATTGTTGATTCTAAAGTAACTATTCACACTTGATCATCTGCTATTAAATATCTTATGGAAAAGAAAGATGCTAAACCTAGACTTATTAGATGGGTTCTCTTGCTGCAAGAATTTGATTTGCATATTGTTGATAGAAAGGCTGAGAACCCGTTGCAGATAATTTATCTAGGTTAGAGAATGTTCTTGATGACCCACTACCTATTGATGATAGCTTCACGATGAACAATTAAATATCATAAGCACTTCTCGTAGCACTCCATGGTATCTTGATTATGCTAATTATATTGTTGCTAAATTTATACCACCTAGCTTCACATACCAACAAAAGAAAAAGTTCTTTTATGATTTGAGACATTACTTTTGGGATGACCCACATCTTTATAAAGAAGGAGTAGATGGTGTTATTAGGCGTTGTGTGCTGAGCATGAGCAGGAACAGATCCTACACAAGTGTCACTCTGAAGCTTGTGGAGGACACCACATTGGAGATAGAAGCGCACATAAGGTATTGCAATCCGGGTTCTATTGGCCACTCTCTTCAAGGATGCCCGTAAGTTTGTTTTGTCTTGCGATGAATGTCGAAAAATTGGTAATATTAGTAGGCGTCAAGAAATGCCTATGAAATATTCACTTGTTATTGAACCATTTGATGTTTGGGGCTTTGATTATATGGGACCTTTTCCTGCCTCTAATGGATACACACATACTTTAGTTCTTTGCTGATTCGTTACTAAGTGGGTAGAAGCTATTCCAACTAGTAGTCTTGATCATAACACTTCTATTAAAATGCTTAAGGAAGTTATTTTTCCAAGGTTTGGAGTCCCTAGATATTTAATGGTGATGGTGGTTCACACTTTATTCATGGTGCTTTCAGTAAAATGCTTGCTAAATATAGCGTTAATCATAGAATTGCATCTCCATGTCACCCATAGTCTAGTGGTCAAGTAGAGATGAGTAATAGAGCTCAAATTAATTTTGCAAAAGGCTGTTAATAGGTCTAGAAAAATTGGTCCAAGAAACTTGATGATGCACTATGGGCCTATAGAACTGCATATAAGAATCCTATGGGTATGTCTCCGTATAAAATGGTTTATGGAAAAGCATGCCACTTACCTCTCGAACTAGAACATAAGGCATATTGGGCGATTAAAGAGCTCAACTATGATTTCAAACTTGCTTAGGTGAGAAGAGGTTATTTGATATTAGCTCACTTGATGAATGGAGAGCCAAACTTATGAAAATGCCAAGTTGTTTAAAGAAAAAGTTAAAAGATGGCATGACAAAAGGATACAAAAGCGTGAGTTTAATGTAGGTGATTATGTATTGCTATACAACTCTCGGTTAAGATTTTTTTGCAGGAAAACTTCTCTCTAAATGAGAAGGTCCCTCGTTATCGAGGAGGTCTATCGTTCGGTGCCATAAAATCAACAACGAAGGCACGAATCCGAAGGTGGTAAAGCGATCAAAGGATCAAACATTATATCTCAGGTAATCCATAAATGTTGAAACCAATATTATTGAAACCGTAACCGGAGGAATACATAGAGTGTCGGTGTACTAGAGTAGGGGTACCCTAGTATCCCGAACTTCGTGCAGCGAGCGATCGCTTGACACCAGCAATGAGGCTTGCCAGGTGACCGCCAAGGTCCTCCGTGGTTCCTTTGGAGCCATTCAAGAACAAAGTATTTAAGCCAAGGAGACAAAGGCCCGGCAAGAGGAGCTTGCCGGGAAGGCCACCTCGAGGCACCAAGAAGACCACGGCCTGGCAGAGAGGCTGCCGGGAGGAGCTGATGACGACAAGCTTCAGACGGCGACAAGGCAACAACGCATGACAAAGGCGTTTGCAGCAGCCCATATCTCCTCCGTTCCTCCGCTCCAGCACTCATCCACCAACGATGTAGCCATGGGACCTTTCCCGGTAGCGTGGCAAAAGTGTCTTGCGGCAACGAGGTGATGATAGCGGTCTTGACAAGATTTCCATCGTGTGAGCGGTGGCGTCCACAGCGATCCCTTTACGCGCTTTGTTTGAATGCGACTTAGGCGGGCATTTAATGCCTTTGTCCCCTGCCGTCGGGGTTAGGTATGGTACACTTTATGCAAATAGTTGTACCAACCCACGACTCCTTTACGTTTTGCCCTTGTCTCGTTGCCACGTCCGTGAGAACCTTGAGCATATAAAAGGAGGCCCATGCATAGCGGCGTAGAAGGTTGGTTCATTCGAAACCGGAGAACACTCACGCTAGGTCTTGTAGCTCTCGAGCGGCTCCCTAGCAAGAACATAATACAATCAGACATGCGGCGGTAGGAGTATTATCTCTCCGGGAGAGCTCCGGTAGAGTAAACTGCTCGGTATTAATGCTTAGCCTCGATCTGCTCTTACGTCGACGACTCCGCCCCACCGAACCTAAAGGGGCTCGGTCACGCCCGATCCATAGGTGTTCGATGGGTCGATCAGCTTCCACAGGGGAGAGGAATAATGGTATGGACGGCGTCGTTCAAGGAAGTTTTGCCTTACCGGAAGCGAGGACTGGCGAGAAAAGCTAAGTTGCCAAAGTTTGAGCAATCAGTTTTAAATTTTACAGTTATCTTCCTCGAACTACCGTGCTTTGTATGGAAAACACAATGCGCTTGGAGGAACCAACTCGTAGCTAGTTGCGCCCTTACTTTGTTTCAGTCCTTTCAACAATTTAAGTGAGCTGCAACTAGTTGCGACAAGGTTGCTTAGTCGGAGCGGCACCACCATGAGGCTCTTGGCGTCCACTTTTCGGTAGCTCATGACAAAGGTGCTGTAAGCCCGGCAAGATTCCCTAAAAGCGTGAGGCAAAAACATACAAAGGAAGGAATCAAGTAAAGGAAATAACATTGCAATTACTACCCTAAATAAAGTATATATTACAAGATAGCTTGTGCAGCTCTAATAGATTGTTTTCATAACATGACCAGCGGCGATAAGGAAAACATAAAATGGGCGGCCCTAATCTCTGTGGTGCATACATCAACCCTCTTGATCCCGCTCACCACATCCCACAATGGGTGCGACAAGGGTCTTAGCGCCTCCACATCGACATCCGTGACGGCAAGGACTTGAGGGCGTTGGTGAAGCTAAAGGCCTGGATTGCGGAAGGCCACCTTCATGACGCACCTTAAAAGAGCTCCGCTTACAGATGCTGGCGACTTCGTCGACCCAGCTGCTTGAGGATCTCTTCGAATTAAATGGGAGAGCCGTCCACCATGCCTTTGAAGAACAAGCTGAGCTTGGCGTTGAGTTGGAGGTGCTCGTCGGAGGAATATCCAAGATCCACCATCCCCAGCTCCGCCTTGCTCCACAGCCGATAGCTGCGGCAACATTCACGAGACCTTGGTCGAGTGCTCCACATTCTCTCTGAAGGTGTTACGGTAGCCATTAGCACTTTCGCCCGCGACGCCTCGTCGGCGTATGATTTTTCTCTAACAAGGCCACCTCCGCTCCTTGCGCGCGTCTAGCGTCTGCATCAAAGTGGTCGGCTTCATTTCGAGATCTGCCTTGGAGTCCTTGGCGGCCTGAGCTCCTTGCTCCTCTTGGCGAAGCGACCTGCGGCTGCGCCAAGAGTGTAAGCGTCCTTCTCGGCGCTCATGCAGAGTGCAGCAAGCTCTCGCCCGCTCTTAACGGGGTGGCCTCCGAGCTCGTCACCTTAATCTCCGGCTCCTTCTTGGTGGCCTCGGCCCGGTACCGTAGCGTCCTTTGCTTCCTTGAGAGCCCGCCAAATTTTTGCTCATGCGCATAAGCTCCTTCTCATGGCTGTCAAGATTGATCTTCCTGCTCGCGGCTTCGCCTTCTTGTGCGCGAGATAGCTTTTTCGGCTGACAAGCCATTGTTGCTCCTCAACCTCAGCCTTCGAGGATGAAGGCTTTTGCAGCGCTTCTCGGCGATTTGCTCCGCTCCTCTGCCAAGGCCGGAGGCTTCACGATTGATGCCCGGAGCTCCTCCAGCGCGTTTCTCTATATACTGCTCCCGCCTTAGCGACAAGCGCTTCCGGGAGATTCCACTTGGCTTCCGGGTGCGGTAGAAGCGGCAGCAGCTTCCATAACGGCTGCTCCTCCTCCAGACTTCCTTGTGCTTCTTTGCTAAGCGCGTCGACCAGCGTCGGCCAGGCCGGCGAGCAGCTCTTCGTCAAAGGTTTCTCTCGCCAATGGCGCCACTGGAACTTCGGCGCTTGAGAAAGCTTAGATGAATCGCCATCGCCGGCCTTCAAGATAAGCGCGAGCATTTGGAGCTCTTGAACTGGCGCTGCAGCGTGGCGGAGGGATCGGCGGTGATGTAGCGCCCTAAGCGCTCCTGCGGCCTCGGGGCCGTCGGTCGATCGCCGGACCCTCGCCGGCCAGCGGCGGCAGCCTTAGCGGCTTCCTCGCCCGGCGGGCTTTCGTCAGCGCCGACTTCTTCCTCGGCGTGCAGGTGGTCGTCGTCGGCATTGCCGTAACGCGTCCTCCTCGCGGCGACCTCGGTCTCCATGTTTTCTGTGGCGAGCCGGATCTGGCGGCCGGATGAAGAAAAGTCAAGCAAGTATCCAAAGAGAAATAAGAAGAAAAAAGAACCCAAGGGAAGTTTTCGAGCAAGAGGATTACCTGTGATGGGATCTGCAGCCCTTGGTCTCAACCACTGAGAGTCATTGGCGCTATCCCTTGCGAACTGCCCCTTGCTTTGAAGCCTCCCCTGCGGCGCTCCTTCTTGCAGGGATCCTCCTTGGCGGTGTAGTCGGCGAGATAGCACGTCGGGGCGGCTTAGGGCACTCTTGGTGAGGCTGCTCTGCTCCTACACAAAGTGTAACGATCGGATATTAGTCAGAAAAGAGCACCCATATGCGCTCCAACGGCAAAAAAGTAAACCATATACTTCTGGTTAGGGGCTTGTCTTTGGGGGCTGCTGAGGAAGAGGTGCCACTTTGGCAAGGTGGTCTCGAGCGCGCCTCCTGCTTTCGTGGTGGGATCGTCTCGATGACAACCACTTTGGGACCTTAGCCCTCTTGACGCTCTACGGGCCAGCGTCACGAAAGGGAAAAGAGTTGAGTGAAGCAAATCGGATACAAAGACAAAGCAACAAAGTTGAAAGAACTACAAGTACAACCACGAGTCTTCTTGTTCTTCTTCCTCGTCCCGAGCTGGCGCGGAGAGATCAAATTCTAGCTCGCCTCCAGTGCGGCGAGGCGGAGAGTGTGTTCTCTTTGACCGCTTGGCGGGAGTAGCGATGATGGTGGCACAGGAGGCCCGCTCCGATTCTGCAGCGGCGTGAGGTGCTCCAGCAACAGATGCTTACCCTTGATGGAAGCCCGTCCCGTCATGTGGCGCGGCGCTGTGCCGTCTGCCGCCCGTTTAAGTCTCAGCCTTGCGAAGGCGCCTTCTTGGTGGAGCTGGGGGCTCTGCTCGTGCAGCAACTGCTAGATGGTGGGAGGGCGCCCTCGGCTGAGTTCACTCGACTCTTCTTCGAGTTACGTGCAAGCTCCTCTCTGCGGCAAACTCCCTCCTCGACAAGGCTTGCCGCCTCTGCCTCTGGCTCCTCCATGGTGAATCAAGCTTCGCCCATGGCGTGGCTGCTGCCGCGCTTCTTCTAACACAGTGGCGTCTGTTGCATCTCGAATCATCGATGGTGTCATGGTGAGCCCTTACGCTCAGCAGGGGTGGATCAGCACTTCTTTCAAGGCTGTCGAAGAACACCCGCACAGCGTCATCTGCGGGCTCTTGCCAGGTTGGAACAATTCCATGCGAGGTCGCACAATGGCATCATTACGGATGCGGTCGGCGAGCAATTGTTGCACAATGGAGCGACTCCCTCGGCAACCTGAACCATTTGGGATGATCAGAGTCAGTGCTTAAACAACTCCGGGAGCATCGCATCCAACTCCAAGGCGGTGAAATTGAAGTTGAGGCCGGGTGCAGCCTCATGATATCCGCCGCGTTACTGGAACTCCCAAGCAGGTCTCCTCCTCTCCGCAAGAAGCGTCGTGGCGGAAAATCTGCCAGCAGGCGCCTCTGATGAAGTCCGGCAAGCTGGCGCGAGGATCGGGTAACGACAATCTTCAATCTAGCATCTTCGGCGTAAAGTTGCTCCAATCGTTGCCCAGCGCACTATTGGGGTTTGGCGCTGAGCAGTCAAGGGCTGCGGGTTCTCCTCTACAATCCAACACCAATCGGCCCTCCACTCTTCCCACTTCTGCGGAGCTCTCCTTCGAGATAAGCTTCTTTCTTGCAGATCCTTGAGATCAAGCGATTCCTCGGCAGGGGCTCTCTCTCTCTCAACTCGAGGCATGAAGAATGTGATTGTACTAGTGTAAGTACCCTAGTATCCCAAACTTCGTGCCGCGGCAGTTCAACACCAGCGGCAGGAAGCTTGCCGGTGACCGCCAGGAATCCTCCATGGTTCTTTTAGAGCCATTCAAGAACAAAATATTTAAGCCAAGAAGACAAGGCCCGGCAAGAGGAGCTTGCCGAAAAATACTCAAAGGCCTGTGAAGACAAGACCCGGCAAGAGGAGCTTGCGGGATAGCTTCGATGGCGACAAGCTTCCGAGGCGCGACAAGGATTCAGCCCATGACGAGGCAACCACTCTTCATCTCCGCTCAGCTCATCCACCAGCGATATGCGCCATGGGACCATTCGAGTCGTGCGTGTCAGAAGTCAATGCAGCAAGAGGAGGAGAACAGCGATAGCGGCCGGCAGGAGTGCCATCGTGGCAAGTGGTGGCGCCCACAGCGGTCCTTATATGCCTGTTTAGGCGACATGGATGGGCATTTAATGCTTTTGTCCCTGCTTGTGTGGAAGTTAGGTAGAATACAACTTTGTACAAAGTAGGTGCCCAACCGCCGCTCATTTCCCATTTTTCCCTTGTCTACGTTGCCACCTTGGTTGGTGAGCCTTGAGCCTATAAAAGGAGGCCCATGCATAGCGTAGAAGGAGGTTCGGCTGGAGTTAGGGGGGTTCGGTTCGACTCATTCGAAACCGGAGACATTCACACTAGGTTTTGTAGCTCTCTGTGCTCCCTAGCAAGAACACAATACAATCAGGACAAGCAGCGGTGGGAGTATTATCTCTCGGAGAGCTCGAAGCTGGGTAAAGCTACTTTCGTGTGTTTACGCCTCGATCTGCTCTTCGTGCAATCTCCGCCTTCCACCGAACCGAAGGGCTCGATCCGTCGGTCCCATAGGTTGTTAGTGGAGTTCTGATCAGCCTCCCGACATCTTTGGCGGCGCCGGGTAGAAATTTGTCGAGGCTGTGTGAACCTGATCCGGCGTTCACCACGAGCAACATCTTCATCATCTTCATCAACATGCCACGAAGAAGGCTTCGCTGGCAGCAAACGCGTCCCGCGTCGATCCGCCACCCTTTGGAGCAAGCAGACGGACTGGGGTAAGCGCTTGGCGGAAGAAGCGAGCGCCCGACGAGGGAGCTCATGGCGCTGCCAAGTCCAAGAACAGGCGCGAGACCTCGGCGTCCGTTACACACAGCGCCCATCTCGGGAGGCGTGGGACCCGACAGCGTCATGGTATTCATAGTACCATCGCTCGTTGGATCAAGACCGGTGGAGGATCGTGAGGCCCTCAAGACCAGGCGTGCGCGCCCGACATCTTTGGCTTGGCAAGATGCGGTGCGCTGGGCGGGATGCTGCTCCTTCTAACGCATAGTTAGAAGTCGAGCATATCCGCTCCTCGCTTACGTTCACCACGCACCCACCACTCCAGCGGAAGCTTTGGCGAGAAATCGCTCTCAGACTACCTGCTTGGCAACAGCCGACAAAATGTAAGCGAATGGAGGCCACCATCGAGTCTCATCGGCTTTGCCAATGGCGGCGCTCGCGGCAACCAACTACGCCGCTGCGGCGGCAAGGCGACAAAGGCACAAGCGAGTGGCGATGAAAACTGTGGGGTACTACCACCATGCACTCACCGAAGGCCGAGATCACCTTTCGTCGAGATCCCCCTCGGCGACTCCACCGCATCGCCGGATCCACGAGCTCGCCCGTGATCAGCGCCAGGATTCTTCAAGCGGCAACAAGAAAGATGCTCGAACTTCGCATCAGCGCCCGAAGAAAGCGTGCGTCGATCCGACCAGCGGCGCTAGGCCCTGCTGTCGATATGCATGCGCCCGAAGAAACGGCGACTTGCCGTCTGTGATAGGTTGCCTTGCATTCACTTTCGTGAGCTGCACGGCAAGTCGGTGGCCCACAGAAAAATTTCAAGCGAGGCGTGCAGAGAAATGCGATGGCAGGGGCGCATCCGTCGAGTTCCTCAACATCTACACCATCGCGGTGCAAGCTGCGGGGGGCGAGGCGACAAGATCCTCGCCAACTACTTCCGGCGGTACTCAAGCCCAATGTCGAGATCTTGGCTCATGCACTTGCGGGCAGCTCCATATCCTCTTAGGCGAGATCTATGCCATCAGTTTGTCGGCGCCTTCACGGTGACCACAAGCCTCATGGCCAAAAGCGACCTTCATCTGCTCGCCGGAAGGAAGGAGAGTCCTTACATGCCAAGTTCATTAGGAGGTTCAGCCGTGTGCACTACAACATCTCAGATGTCCACCCTGCGCGGTGATCGGTCGCGTTTCATCGAGCGTGCGGAACCGCGAGGATGAGGAAGAGGTGGTGATCGCAAAGTCAGGACGTCGATTGAGATGTATGCCACGGCGACAAGTGTTGCGTCTGCTGAGGAAGGAGGAGACTCCCGGAGAAGATCTCAAGCAGGATCGATAGTGAAGAGACCGCCCGGCGAAGAAAAGCGGCGGAACAACAGAAGAAGAAAGGCAAAGAGGTGCTAGTTGTTGAGCAGATCCGACAGCGGTGGTGCATAGAAAGCCAAAGTTGGTGGCTCCGGCAAGGAGGTTGCCGCGACACCGACCGCAAAGGCTGTGGCTGGCGTGGAACAAGCGGGACAGCTCCAACAACGATATTGCAAGATCCACGCACCAAGGGCCATGACCTCCGGAGCTGCAGAAGGTCGAGCAACTTGTTGAGCAGCGAAGAGGCTGAGATCTGGCTGGCCGCATTAAGGAAGAGCCAGGAAGGTGCTGGGGGAGTTAACAAGCGGACCGGACGGGGGAGGGCCTTGACAAGGCCAAGCTGCTGACAGGAGACAGACCTCCCAGCGGCGCGGCGGGGATGAAAACGGCAGACGGCGATGAAGATATGGAAGGCAGCCGAAACCAATGAGCAGGAATTTGAGAAAAGCCCACGAGAGGTCCTCTGCATTGTGGCGGTGCTTCTACGCATACCTCACACCGCCAACTCAAGCAATGGATGCGGGAGGTTAATGCAACATAACCATCGTAGAAGTCGCATGAAGCCTCACGAAGTGGTCAACTGCGCTATCATCTTTGATATTGAGGACCACCACGATCGCATAACTGCGCGTCGGGTGCTGCCGATGTTGGTCTCACCAACTATCCATAACCTCAAGGTCACCAAGATGCTAGTTGCGGCGGGGCGGCAAACCTGATTTCCTCGCGGTGCTCCGAAGCGGATCCACGGCGGTGAGCTCGAAGGGCTGGCACTTTCAAGGAATCAACCGGGAAGGAGCAAGCGAAGGGAAGATCACGTTGCGGTAACATTTGGCAGCGAGCTAAACTTCAGGACTGAGAGGGTCACGTTCGGCGTTGCTGATTTTCCATTACCTTACAATGGGATACTCGACCGTCGGCACTCATCAAGTTCATGGCAGCCTCTCATTATACGCATACAACTTGCTCAAGATGCCAGGCCCGATAAGTGTCATTTATGTCCATGGCGACAAGAAGGATGCTCTTATCTGCGCCCGACAAGATCTCTGGGAGGAGGCAGGCTACATGGATAGCAAATCACGCATTGCTGAAGCTCCGGGGAAGAAAGACCAAGTCGGCAAGAACTACGATGCCCTCCGGCAAGCGCACCTCCTCAGTGCTTTGCGCTACCGTCGAAGGGCCTTTCCATCGAGCTCCACCAGCAGAATGCAAGAAGGCGATGGCAGCTCCGCCGAAGACAAGAAGGTGCCGCCAAGGAGACGACACTGGTGGTACCTTCACCATCGATTACCACTCTCGACCCTAAATAGGAAGGCCAGCTCGTTGCTCCTCCCAGGCGACGTCGGCGTGTTTGCATGGCAAATCGACATCCCAGTGTTCCCAGGGAAGTAATTGAGCACCACCTGGCTCTGTCCTCATGCAGCGGCCCGTCAAGCGAGAAAGTCGGAAGCGGCGGTGGGCGCCAAAATTCATTGCGAAAGAGATCGAAATTGGAAAGCGGGCCTTGTCGGTGAAGTGCTCCATCCTACGTGGTTGGCCAATCCTGTAGTTGTACACAAAGTGTAGCGCCCGGACACACCAGCCGGTGATGCGTTACTCCTGGCGGGATCTAGGCGGCCCCAGATCAATACTAGTCTTTCTGCGCACTTTGTCCTCACTTTCGTGCGCGCAGGAACAGCTTCCCGTCGGTCCATCCATCGACACTACTCCAAGCTGAGCACGCTTAACTTTGGAGTTACGTCCGGAATGGGCTCCGGAAAAAGAAGAATTCCTTATTGATATGAGTAGTCTATCATCCCTAATAAGCAAGGCTATCACATACACCCCCACTCGGAGGAACCGGCGTCCTCGTCCGAATACGAAGCGTTCCCTCTTGGCACAAGCGTCGCACTTCCGATCCGGTACATGTGCCATGTCACGGGTGCCACGACGGGTCACAAGCGTCATGAACAACATGACCCGCGCACCTGTCGCATCCATAAATTGTAACGCGGTCGGCTCTAATACCAACTTATGCGCCCGGACACACCGCGGTGGTGGGTTACTCTGGCGGGATCTAGGCGGCCCCACGAGATCAATACTAGTCTTTTACTGCGCACTTTGTCCTCACTCATGCGCGCAGAAGCAACTTCCGTCGGTCACCCATCGACACTACTCCAAAGGTGAGCAAAAGCTTAACTTTGGAGTTACATCGGAGATGGGCTCCGGAAAAGAAGGAATTCCTTATTGATATGAAGTAGTCTATCATCCCTAATAAGCAAGGCTATCACAACAAGGCAAATGGGAAATGGAGACTTTGTATCGACTTCACGGATGTTAATAAAGCTTGTCCCAAAGACCCATTTCCTTGCGGCGCGTCGAGCAGTTATTGACTCCAGGCTGGATGTGATTTGCTTTCATTTCTTGATGCATACTCAGGATATCATTCGATCTTCATGGCAGAAGAGGATGAGGAAAAAACATTCATCACCCATGTGGCACATCTTTGTTTTGTCTGGATGCCTTTTGGGCTAAGAATCTTTGGTTCAACGTTTGCAAGAGTAGTCCATGGCTTTTGAGCATAAATGCAAGAAATGCAGAAGCCTACATGGATGACATAGTGGTCAAAAGCAAGGTTATGGCAAGTCTGGTTCAAGATTTAGATGAGACCTTTGCAAATCTACGCAAGATCAACCTCAAGCTCAACCCGAGAAGTGCGTGTTTGGAGTCCTTCAGAGCTTCTCGGGTTCTTCGTGTCTCGTTGGAAATTGAAGCCAATCCCGACAAGATCAAGGCCATTGAGCAGATTGAAGCGCAAAAGCGCGTCAAGGATGTCACGAAGACTTGCGGTTCGCGTGGCTGCTCTCAGCAGGTTATCTCTGGAGTCTGCTGGCGGCATGCTGCCATTTTCAAGATTTTGAAAAAGGCAGGTCCAATGAAAATGGACTCCGAAGCGGAGGCTCTTGTGCGAGACTTAGAGAGAGTACACATCCTCCACTCAAATACTTATCGCACCTAAGCCACAGAGAAAGTTGCTGCTATATATGGCGGAAACCAATCAAGTGGTTAGTGCTGCGTTAATGTAGAAGGGAGGCGGATGATGAGTAAACAGCAGGGCGGATGCATCCGGCGACAAGCGAGGGCTTCACCGGTGAAGCTTGGTCCCGACAGCAGCGGATCTGCAGCGAGCGTCACGAGAAGATTGAGAAAAGGATGGTGCAGCGCCGGTTTACTTTGTCGGTTCCCATACCCAGGGGGCTAGGTCAAGAGTACTACGGTGTGCAGAAATTTCTTTTGCCTCCTCATAGCCTCGAAAGCTGCGCCATTACTTCCAAGCACATGAGATAACGATCGTCACTCGCTTTCCCAGAAGAGAATATTGCAAAATCCAGAAGCAACAGAGCAGGATTGTCGAGGTGGAGCCTTTGGGAAGCTGTCAAGCTTTGGCCTCAAGTTTGAAAACACTTCAACTATCAAAAGCGAGCATTGGCGGAGTTCATAGCAGAATGGGCGTAACACAAGATGAAGAAATTCGAGGCGAGCATCCCGTCAAGGGAGGCGGGAAAAGAATGGCTGATGTACTTTGATGGTGCCTTCTCGCTGCAAAGGCGCCCGGTCTTGGTGTGCTGCTAGTCGCACCCACGGAGAGCACCTCAAGTACATAGTCGGATACACTTTCCCAAAGACAAGCAACAAACAATACGGCAGGATGAAGGTTTGCTTGCCGTCTCCAGATTATGATGAACCTTGGGATCAAGCTCATTATCGGGGGTGACTCGCGGCATTGTATGCCAAGTAAACAAAGATTATCGAGTCCATTGATGGAAGCCCTCGTTGATGAAGTGAAAGCTAGAGGAGCACTTTGATGGCCTGCGAGATGGAACATGTTCCAAAGCTCGAGAATGATATCGGCTGATGGATTGTCAAAGTGCACCCCACTCAAATTACACAATGGAACCAGGGATTTTTGTGCTCAACTGACTCAACCGCAAGCGTAACACCATCAAGCTGGGCCGAACAAGAAGAGGAAGTTGATTCTGGCGACTATTTTCCGTGAGCTTCAGAAGCCACCGCCGAGAAGGTCCCGGGATCAACACCAAAAGTCTTGAGGAAGCGATGCTCCGACAAGCCCTAGGGTTTGTTTACGTTGAAGCGGGGGCTCCCGACAAGTTTTGCTCCGGCAAGCTGGCGGGGAACATCAACTCGGCGAACGCGGAGTTCTTGCCGTGAAAGCGGATGTTCCGCTTGAGCAACATATGAGCCTTTAGTCCTTGTTGTCGAGCATGAAAGCTCCGGCATGGGCATGAGATATTGTCCATTTCCTTGAGACGGAGAACTTCCGAAGAGCAGAAAAGCGGAAAGAGTAGCCCGGCAGGTCAAGTATGTACCAGTTTGTCGACAACCGGCTATGCGAGAAGAAGACTCAGCGGAATTGAAGTGAAGTGTATTCAGGAAGATGGGCCGAAGCTGTTGGCGAAGATACGGAGGCATATGTGGTCACCACATTGGCGCAGAGCACTTGCAGGCAAAGCTTTCCGGCAAGGTTTCTTCTGATCGACAACCCTCCGGGATGCTGCGCACAAGTAACCAAGTGTGAGCGTGCGGTTCCATTCCAGCGAATACACCAGCCGGCTCAAGCTCTCCGAGCGATCCCTTTATCCACGGCCATTTTCCGATGCGGGGGCTCGACATTCTCGGCCCCTTTCCCGAGCTGGTCGGGGCTTTGAGTACTTATGCGTTGCGATCGACAAGTTCACAAAGTGGCGGAAGTGGAAGCGATGAGGAAGGTGACAGCACGATCAGCAGATCAAGTTCTTGGTCGATTGTTTGTCGTTTTGGAATTCCTAACGGGATCATCACCGACAGCGGCACACAATTCTGAAATCGCACCTTCATGCAATCGTCCAAGATCTTGGCAAGAGTGCGCTTTGCCATTGCTCATCGAGAAGCAGCGGTCAAGCGAAGAGGGCAAATCTTTGAAGTGCTTGCGTGGGCTCAAGACCAGAACTTTCGACGAGGCTGCACAAGTCACGGAAGAAAGCTGGATTGAGGAGCTGCGGTGGTTCTTTGAGTCGATCAGGGCGACACACCGTCGAGCCAGCGGCGAGACACCTTTCGCTCTAGTCTATGGGGCGGAGGCAGTTCTCCCCACGGAACTTCGTGTCTGGGTCACCTCGAGTGCTACGCTTATGATGAGCTTGAGCAAAGCAGCTGCGACAAGATGGCCGCGCTGCTCCTTGTGGAGGACCGTCTTCGGGCTGGCATCACGAGCTGCTTCGTTTAGCAAGCAAGCTTCGTCGCTACCTTAAGCCGCAAAAGTTAACGCGGAAGTCTCGAGGAAGGCGACCTTGTTCTTGAGCGTTCAGATCCGCCAAGAATTCCAACAAGTTGGCCCGAAGTGGGAAGGCCCTTATCAGATTGGCAGCGAGTCACTAGGCACTGGCGCTGTCATCCGCTTGAGACGAAGATGGCATTCAGATGAGCAACTCCTGGAACATTGAGCATCTTAGTAAGTTTACCCATAGGGTACGCGGTTGCGGAACCTGTGTTCGGCAACCACCTTTTATCTACAAATCTTGCCGATGTTGCATGTAATCTCTTTGTACAAAGCGAGGCCGAGACCAGCGCATAAGTAATAAGCTCATGTGTTGCACAACTTGTCAATTTCATGCTTCCATAATTGTATTGCATGTTTTATCGGCGCTTTGTGCAGCATCCACCCGTGAAGTAATAACGATGATGAATCCATAACTATTTTCTCTTCTTTCTCTTTCTCAAAGAAAGGAAGGTTCCTTAAGCCCACAAGTTAGCGGGGAAGGAGAAGATAATGGTGTGGGCGCAAGCGTCGCTCGAGGAAGTGTCGCCTTCAGGGAAGCAAGCGACAAGAAAAGCTAAGTTGCCAAAGTTTGAGCAATCAGTTTTTAAATTTTTAAGTTATCTTCCTCGAGCGATAGTACTTTGTATGGAAAACTTGTGTGCGGAGGAACCAATGCGTAGCTAATCGCGCCCTTACTTTGTTTAGAGTCCGCTCAACAACAAGTGAGCTGCAACTAGTTGCGACAAGGTTGCTTGTCGGAAAGCTTACTTTACATGATTCTGACGTTCCACTTTTCGGCCTTCATGACAAAGGTGCCCACTCGACAAGTTCCCTAAAAGCGTGGGGCACAAACATACAAAGGAAGGAATCAAGTAAAAGATAATAATGCGATCATTGCCTAAGATAGAGTTATATTACAAAATAGCTTGTCAGAGATCTAATAAATTGTTCTCCTAAACATGATCGGTGGCGACAAGGAAAGATAAAACGGGCGACCTAATCTACGTGATCGCCATCAAACCCTTGATCTTGCCCACTTTGTCCACGATGGGTGCGACAAGGGCTTTGGCGCCTCCACATCGGCATCTGTGCGGCAAGGATCACGAGGGCGCGGCAAGGTTGAGGCACGGATTGCGGAAGCCACCTTCATCAACACCTTACGGAAGCTCCCGCACAGATCTGGCGCGATTCCTCGGCCACTGCTGGGATCTCTTCGAGTCGCTGAAGCCGTCCCACACCCTTGAGAACAAGCTGAGCTTGGCGCTGGGTTGGAGCGCTCGTCGGGAAGTACCGAGATCCACCATCCCGGCTCCATCGGCTCCTTGTCGATGGCGGCGGCGGTATCCACAAGACCCTCCGTCCGATTGCATCACGTTCTCTCTAAAAGG
>JAHIAM010000631.1:0-73232 GCA_021605205.1 Aegilops longissima
GACCCTAGGTGTCTAGAGTATCCCTAGTAATTTAGCCATGCTTTGTGTTCCCGTGTGATGATTGGTCATTCTAAAGCATCCGTGATGCCATAGTTAGTAGGTATTTGTCGGTGTCAAAACCGGGGATCTCGAGTGGGGTCCCGAACTGTCGTCTAGGCGGATGGTAACAGGAGACAAGGGACGATGTTTTTACCCAGGTTGGGCCCTCTAGATGGAGGTAAAACCCTACTCTGCTTGATTAATATTGATGATATGGGTAGTACAAGGTGGATCTACCACGAGATCGGAGAGGCTAAACCTAGAAGCTAGCCTATGGTATGATTGTTGTTAAGTCCCGGACTAAAACCCTCCGGTTTATAAGACACGGTGGGTTAGGGTTACCGGTCGGTTACAATGGTAGGAGATCTACATATCCGTATCGCCAAGCTTGCCTTCCCGCCAAGAAATCCCATCCGGGCCGGGAAGAAGTCTTAAATCTTGTATCTTCATAGTCCGAGTCCAATAGCGGTGATAGTTGACTATCCGGACACCCCTAATCCAGGACTCCTCGGTTAGCCCGAACCAGGATTCAATGACGGAGTCCGGTAGCTTTTCGGCATTGCAAAGGCGGTTTCCTCCTCGAATACTTCATAGAAGATTTTGAACACAAGGATATTCGGCTCGCAAAACAAGTTCCACATACTACGTAGAAAAATAACCTGCCCAGATCTACTAATGTATTCCCTTTGTGTGACATCACCACGTTCATGCCTTTATAAGAATCTTACTTTTCCTCCTCGGTCGTTTAGCGGCGGTTTCCTTGGCCGTCTTATGGGCGGAGATCGTGCCCCTTATTCGGATTCCCATCAATACGGACGTGGGTAACCCAACCGCCTTGATTACTGGAATGGGTTTACCGGTGGCGGGGGCCTTAGCCGTCCGTCCATATAAGGGATAAGGATCCACCTTTTCACCTCGCCTTCTTCCTCCTTTGCTCATCCATTTCCATGCACTCGAGCTCTAGCGCCCAAGTCCACATCCTCCTCAACCTCCTTCAGCCATGTCCGGGCGGGAGGCAAGTGGATGTCTCCTCCGTCCGGAGGGACAAGTCAAAAAGCTCGGAAGGTGGATACTTGTCCGCGACACAGCGTCGGCTGAGGAGGCAGCTCATTCAACCCGGGCCCCAGAGAGGGTGGTGTTCCTCACCCACTTCCTCCAGGGACTAGGTTTTCCACTTCACCCATTTGTCCAGGGGCTCATGTTCTACTACGGCCGGACTTCACGATCGGCCTCAATTTCATCCTCAACATCTCGGTGTTCATTGGTGTGGAGGCCTTCCTCTGCATCCAGCCCCCTTGCATGGCTGAAGACCTTCAATGTCAAATCGAAGGAGTGGGTGGCTAGCCGGGGCTGGGTGCCATGGTTGGCAAGATGGCCAAGTCCTATCTCTCGGGCTCCTTTGTGGAGACCATAAAGGGTCAATGGGTGGTTCTACATCACCCGGCAGCGACTCTCAATGGTGGCGGCCCCAATTCGATCTGGACGGCTCACATCATGGAAAAGCGGGCCTAACATGGGGTAATTGGAAGAGCTATCCGGACTCAAACCTCGTCGAAACCGGTGGATAAGAATCTCAGCTTGTCAATGTAGTCCGAGTTATGCTCATCCGCGGATCCTCCCATGACAACCGGGCCTTCAAGTTGTGGGAGTTCGATCCGGCACAACACAAACTAAAAGGCTCGACACTACGTGCGAAGATGCACGGAAGGTCTTTCAAGCGCCCGAGGCTCCCACATCCCTCGAAGATCCGTTCGCTTCCAGCGCCAAGCTACGAGGTAAGCTATATTACCCTTCGGACTCTTGTTTTCATAGTTTGACTCTATGGGATCTAAAACTCCCTAACCTTTGACAGGGCTGGCTGAAGACATCCGGACAGTTAACTTCCCTGCCCCTTGCGGAAGACCCGGGCGATTGCGGGTCGGCTCCGGCACCTCATGTGGTGGGAGAAGAAAACCAAGAAAGAAGGCCCCGGGAACTCGGGAGCTCCGGGCCCGTGTTGGTCATCGTCAAGCTCCGCGGAATCTCGCTGAGGGCGAGGAGGAGGAAAAAAGCCTCTCCCGGGAAGAAAAAAGGGGCCCGGGGGAGGCGGAAATCAAAGGAAGGACCCTTCCGGACTTCTCCACCAACAACCGGGGAGGAGTGGCCCAGGGCCAAGCCCTGGCGAGATCGTAAGTGTGGGACTCGGAATAGTTCATGACTTTTATTTGTATAGTGTCTCCCCGGAAATGACCATGGCCGGGGCAGGCTGCCCGCCGTCCGGCTCCGGATTGTTGGATTGAATAGCACTTCACTTCGACCGCCTCCCTCCTCGTGAAAGCGACACCCGGGTGGAGTCCCAAAGGGCCCCCAAGGGGTTCTGGGCGCCCAAAGGCGACCTCTCAGACTCCGGGCAAAGGGAGACGGAGGGCTCTAAGTCGGCCGTGTTTGGGGACTCTTTACCGGAACCCGGTGGTTGGCGTCCCAAAAGCGGCCCCTTAAGAAGGGCAAGCTATGGCGCCGGTGACCTCCGTCCATGGAGCACGGATACTTTTGGAACCCGGCGCCTCCATCGACGAAAACCGCCTTGTTATGAGTGTGGTGATCGGAAAGTTCGATAAGCGGGTGGTAGCTTACCGCCTTCTAACGGGCTTTGAGGTAAGTTTAGAATATTAAAAATATTACTGCATAGCGGACCGATTTAGTTGTTGTTGGAAGAAACCGGGAGGATCTAAAAATACGAGTCTAACATAAGTATGTCAATATGGAATGCAGGCTGCCTTCTGACCTCTGCCGCGCTTGACTGCGGAGGTTAATGCATTGAAGCGAGCCTCGGCGGTCGAAACGAGCTCGGCCTTGCCAAGCGGCTCGAGGACAAGGAAGGTAAGTAACACCTTCTTAAGTAATACCTTATAGAAAGGATTTGGTTGCAAGAATAGCGGACTAACGTGGGTATTAGGGGCCAGAAGTGGCGACCCTAAAGGCGGGGTCCTGACAGCTCAAAGCGGCCCATGAGGCGCCCAAAGCGAGACAAGCGAGGAGGCGGGGTGGCGGAGTGCGGCAGAGCTCCGGTTCTCGTGGAAAAACACGAGAGTTTGGGCGTGACTCAAAAACTCGAGTCCGAGCTCGCCTCGGCTCTTGAGAGTGCCAAAGCCGCTAAGGCCGAAGCCCAAAAAGCCCTCCACTAAATTGAATCATTAATGAAGATAGCGGGTAAGGCATTCTTTATGCAAAGCAAGCATGTAGTGAATTATCTATTACTTACGAATCCGGAGCTCTCGGGGCATTGAATCTGCCCGTAATAATACGTCTTTGCCGCGTTCTACGCCGGAGGGAGCTCGACGAAAAAAGATGTTCGGTCTAGTATCTTTGAGGCGGACATCCGTGCCTGGCGACCAGTGAAGCAGCTGGTCGAGCTCCTAAGGTCACCGAACAGGCCATGAAGGGCCTCATAATTGGGTGTGGCCATTGGAAGCCATGCACAGGAGCTACCGGGCTAGTCACGGCGGTGGGCGTCGTCCATGGATTGAAGTCATCAGCGCTCCGTCTGCATTGAAGGTGCCCGTGGGCCTTGCCGTGCTAAAGTGCCTTTGAAGCAAGCTGGATCTTGAAGCTTGTGGCAGACCAGACACCGAAGGGCAAGGAGCATCATAAGCCGAAATGTACTATGAGGCGTCAGGAAGAGTGCCCGCTATATAGCGATGAATGCTCCAAAGATGTAATTTTGAATAGACTACGCATTTGTTATCACATGCGCTGAAAACTTGTCGTATCGCTAATAGCAGCTTGTGAATTAAATATTACCTTACATCTTGACCGTTTATCAAATTTGAGAGATGGCAAGTGGTTGGCTTCACCCCCATGCCACCAGTGTTGGGGTGTTAGGGATAAACTTGGCGCCCTTGTTCCCATTCTTGGGTCATTGAAGGCGCTCAGCATTGAACAAAACGCTTGGACTATAGTGTTGAACACTCTCCTTAGCCATAGAATTCTATAATTTAAATTTCGTGAAGCCCTAGTGTTTAGAGACCGAGTTGAGTAGCTATCACGCCTTGGCGGACAATGCCGACTCCTCGCTCTAAGCGGCATAATCTTTAGGGACCCGAAAAACCTCTCGGCATGACAAAATCTGCCCTATCATGACCGAGTTTAGCTTTCTCCATTGGGTGCTCAACCCAGCTCAACGGGGCACAATGTAATTAGTTCTCCCAGCCTTTACCTTAGCTTGATATAACGAGCGTAAAATTGCAATACATGGGAGCAGACAAACCCAACTATTGACCCAAGACATGATTGAACCCGATGCATATAATGATATAAGTTAGAGTGCCGCACTAGTTGAAAGTGTTTGGACTTATCACACCATATTTTGGGAGTATAAGCCCACAGTGTATTAGTGCATTGTACCAAAGTGTCACCAGATTGCAACATGTCATGAATGAACATATATATAGATAAAGAAAAGGAGTGCAATAATAAGCCAAGCTATGTATTGTTTTATTCAAAAAGATACTTGCCAATGAAGCGAAACGATACAAATAGTCGATAATCCACTACTAGGAAAAAGGGCTATAGATGGGAATGACACTAATGGCACGGAAAGATAATTAGCGCATTGATACCTATACTAATGGCGCACCACCATCGATGCGCCATTAGAGTCTAAACTAATGGCGCACCATGCTGGGTGCGCCATTAGTATCAATTTTTTAAACTAGTAAGCCTGTCCAAACATACTAATGGTCTGCCCAAAATTGCCATTAGTAGTTGTAACTACTAATGGCGCACCAGGGTAATGAGTCGCCATTAGTATAAAACTTTTTTGAACTATGCGCCTATCCAAACATACTAATGGCATCCACCTTGATGCGCCATTAGTAGTAATAACTACTAATGGCGCACTGCAAGAGGTGCGCCATTAGTAAGTGGGCAGCAACAAGATATTTGGGACAGCCTCTCCTACCCACACTCACTTTCTCCCCACTTCATTCTCTCCACCTCCTCCTTGTCTCGGGTGCCTCCTCTTTTTCACCTCATTTCCACCATAGATTCATTCAAATTAAGTGGTTAAATTACCTTGTTTTAATAGGTAAGTAAGGGGGGAAGCTATATTTAGGTTGTTCTCCTTACAACAATGTGCATGCACTTTTTACGACCTAGCTAGATCTATGTATGTTAGTGGTGTTGCATATGTTTGTGGTGTTTGCATATGTGTTTGTGTTTGGAGGTGTACGGTATTTGAAATCACGATAGTTGCCAATATTTTGCGGAATGTTGATTCATTTCCGTTTGGCGAGAATTTTGGCATTAAGCATTCTTTTGGTCCTATTTTAGGGAAGTCATGCCAAATTTTTTTTGGTTCTAAAATATCGTTTTGCTCTACCCCTGACGACCATAGTCTACGATGACCGAAGGCATCGTGAATAGGTTTGAGGTCCTGAAGGCCGAGATGCTTCAAAGAGAGGCGGAGATAAGATGTCCGTGTCGAAGATGCAAGTGAAGAGCCTTATTGCGGACCAGTTCGACAGTCTTGGGACCACCTGCTGTTGCGTGGTTTCATGGATGGCTATCGGTGGCAAGGTGATGAAGATGACTACGAAGTCGTCCATGCGGGCGGGCAAGAAATGAGGAAGGGCAGCAAGACAACCACAGCGGCTCGGGCGGGCGAGAAGACGAAGAATCCCGGAGATGATCCGGCGTGATCTGTACAGTCATCATGTAGAAGATGCGGACATGATGATGAGGAAGATGCGGGAGGCGGGGCATGATCATGAAGATGATGATGCGGCGGGCGACGACATTGGACCATCGATGGGCTGGGTGCGGGACCCTCATATTCAGAGCTGCTTCTCAAGCGAGCCGGATAGCATAGAGCTGCGCGAGAAAGCCAAGATGGATCAACTTGAGTTAGGCGGTTACTCCATTGTATGAAGGATGCAGGCCGAGGATACCGCTGAAAGTAGCGCTCATGGCCACGGAGATGAAGGTAAAACACAAAATGACCGGCGCGTAGCCGGCGAGAACATGTCATTACAGCGCGAGCGTCTTCCCAAAGGGAACAAGTGCCCGACCAGTTTGGAGGCGAAGAAAATCGTGTGTCCTCTGGATTTACCGCGTGAAATACCATGTGTGCATGAACAATTGCATCATTTATCGGGGCGAGCACGCGGAGTCTACCATATGTCGGTGTCTTGGCGTCACTCGATACAAGAAAGGAAAAGCTCCTCGAAAAGTGGTGTGGTACTTTCGATCACTCCTCGTGCGCGCTATTTCGCGGACCCTAAGGTAGCAAAGCTCCTGCGTTGTACCTTGGATAGGGAGGAGAAGAAGCGGGAAGATGGCGCAAATGATCGGAGATAGATAAAAAGACAAGATGCTGAGTCACCCTAAGGATGCGAGCGGTGGCGTTGAAACTTCGAGACTCAGAATTTGGGAAATCAAGGAACATCGTGCTGGGCGTGACATAATCCATGAGTATGCTAATTGAAGGCCGAAACAACCAGGGGAGCGACATCAATGCAATATGCAGGGCTGCTGAAGAGAGAGCTTGACCTGCGCTGTGGAAAACGCCCGTAATACGTGGGGCGCCGCGAAGAAGAATATTTCCCTATGAGAGCGCACTGCTCACGACGGTGCCGACTATCTCGATTCTGGATATGTCGCGGGGCAGGTAGTCCACGGATTTTACGGATGCGTAAGGTGCATGGATGACTGGCGTGTCGCCCGACTAGATAGAGATCCGGGTCTTGAAAACCGTGTTCATGGGACATCGAAGGTGGCTTGCGGCGATGACCCGTGGAGAAGCGCAAGGATCTGTTCGATGGTGAAACCGAACCCAGCGCGATGTCACGAGGCGGCGAGAAATAGACAAGCTGTTGGAAAATTGGAAAGACTGCCGGGAAAAAAGCAAAAGCGCGCGGGCAGGGAAAGCGAAAGGCGCGAGCGCTGCTGAAGGTATGGAAAGCGAGTCTGTTTTCGGGACTTGCCGTCTTGGAAGATCCACCGTGTGCCTCACAGCCTTGATGTCATGCATATCACGAAGAGCGTGTGCGAGTCTGCTTGGTACCCTGCTCAACATGCGAGAGGACCAAAGATGGGCGAAAGCGGAACTTGAAATCAATGGGCATCGAGGCGGGGCTTCACGCTATATATGATGATGATGATGATGATGATGATGATGATGATGATGATGATGAGCGGGACACGAAGAAATCGTCGCCAAAGGCAAAAGGCCAAGAAGACCGGAAATGACTACCCTCGCCGTGCTTCACTCTAAGTCAGGAGGAGATCGAGCAGTTTTCACCTGCCTCCTAGGAGTAAAACTTCCTTCTGATTCTGTGGGAAGATAAGCAGATACCTAGACCCAGTGAAGCGAAGTTCAGCGGGATGAAGTCTCCACGGTATCACGTCGCGTGTGAGATAATACTTCCGGTTGCAATCCGTGGGATCATGGGCGCCACGTCCGTGGCATTTGGCCTATGCAACTTCTTGGCGTCATCTCTCGGAGTCGATTGGCGTGAGGCAACTTCGAAGGCTGAGGAAGAGATCGTGGTGATACTATGCGAGCTTGAGATGTACTTCCGCGCATTCTTGACGTTATGGTGCATCTGCTGGTCCATATAGTGGAGGATATCATCCTTTCGGGCGGCGTTCTGCACAGCATGATGCGTTCGAAAGGATGAATGGTGTCATCAAAGGATACGTTCGCAACATGTCACGTCGAGAAGGAAGCATAGCGAGGGCTTTCACGAAAAGTGCATCTCCTCTGCACGAATTATCTAGGCATCGAGAACCCGTTGGTCTGCCCGTCGCGGGCACCTCGGCAGGCTCGCTGGATGGGGTCACCGTGAGGGTCGCGCGAAATGCATGTATGACTTGGTCGACTTCGCCGACTTTGAAAGAGCAAACCTAGTCGCGCTACAACACATAGGCGTGGTCGATCCTTGGGTGGTAGAGCACAAAACCTTTATTAAAAAGGCGTACAATGACCGAGGCCAACGGAGGGCCGGACGGAGATACACTCAAAAGCACAACTCATGTTTCGCAGCGTTGGTTCAAGCATAAGCTACTGTCGTACCCTTTACATGAGGATTCTTCGCGGAAGAACAACTCATATTCGCCTTGTCACAGGCGCCGAGCACAACGATGACCTATAGAGGCGTACGATATCCATGACTACATTCTACAGGGCCAAGGACATGAAGGCGATGGTTATCGAACTCGGGGTAGCGATGGAATCCTACACGGTAACGACAAGACGATACTACGGAAGGATCGAGGAGATCTGGGAGCTGAGCTCTGCTGGAGAGAAGGTCGATGTTCCGTGTCGAGATGGGCCAAACGTCATAAAGAAGACGGTATTTCACCACCATGGTTATACGAAGCCAAATCAAGACCCGGGCATAAGCGTCACCCATGAAAAATGAGCCATGGTGCTGGCTTCCCAAGTGGACCAATGCTTCTTCATTACCGACCATAAAGCCCGGTCGTGTTGTCGTGAGGAGAGCAAAGGAAGATCATCGGAATGGATGGGTAGCCAATGAGCAAGACTTCGACAAATCGTGACCGAGGATCGAACATGGACGATGATGAAGTAGCAGCATACCACAAGAAGAAGCGGGACCACCCTACCTAAGGGCGTCCGTTCCACGGAAGAACTCCATTGCGAAAAGAAGGGCAAGAAGATTGTGAGCAGATAGCTAGCTAAGATCGATTGTATTTAAATCGTAGCCTTCATTTCTCGATTGTATTTCATGGGTACTTTTGAACTATCATGAATATTTTTAAATTTCATGGACACTCGATCTCGATCCCCTCCATCTCGATCGCTATCCTCGCAGATCCGGCCCCCCTCGCCGCCCGAGCACCCCCAGTCCACCGACGCCGCCCTTGAAGCCCCCGCACCCGCTGTCTTATAAAAAAATAAGTATCAAACAGCTTTTTAAATGCTCTTGTCTTATAAAAAAATATTACTGTTATTATTTAAACAAGTTTGAACATTTTAAACACAAATAAGTATCAAACAGCTTTTAAATGCTAAAAAAATTTGAGCCCACCTCGATCCCCCTCCATCTCGTCGCTGTCCCACCTTGAATCCGGTCCCCTGCCTTGAGCACCCCCAGTCCACGGCCACGCCGCCATGAAACCCCGCACCCTCGATTCCCCTACTCCTTGCCGCCGACCCCCGCACCCGCACCGTCTTATAAAAAAATAAGTATCAAACAGCTTTTAAATGCTACTGTCTTATAAAAAAATATTACTGTTATTATTTAAACAAGTTTGAACATATTTAAACATAAATAAGTATCAAACAGCTTTTAAATGCTAAAAAATTTGTGAGACAGGGAGTGAACGGGACCTCCTGTGAGTGGCTCTTGACGATCGAGCTAGTAGAGTGGGCTTGACATGGATAGGTTACGGTACTACATAACCTTTTGGCTCGAGTTGAAATAAAAAAACTACTAATGGCGCACCACGGTGAGGTGCGCCATTAGTGGACATGCTAATGGCGCACCACGTTGAGGCCGCCATAGTAACCCCTGCCCGATCCCCCTTGATCCCCATCCCGATCCCCTGCTTGATTCTCCTCTCGATCCGCCCGCCGCGCTTGCCTGCTCTGCGCCCTGCCCTCCCTCCCTCGCCCTCTCCCTCGCCGCCCCGGGCCGCCGCCCGGGCCCTTGCGCCTCGACCCGCCGCCCGGGCGCTGCCCGCCCGCCCAGCGCCGCCTGAAGCCCCTCCCGGCGCTGCTGCCCACACCTCGGCCCGCCCGTCCACCGTCACCCGCCTCCCTCGGCGCCAGGCGCCCTTGAGACCTAGACTAGGCGCCCAAGTACGACCACCTCTCCTTACTTCTCCATTCCATAAGTCCATAGCCTCCTCTCCGTGCTTGCTTCCTTCTCCATTCCGCGATTCTGGTTAGTGTGTATGCTTATTGATGGCAAATAACAAGTTGAATCATATTAGTTTTAGATCGTTGAAATATTAAGTCCTTAGTTGAAAGGTTGCAATGAGCAGTTTGCATTGTCCATTTGTGCCATTTTTCTTGCTTCTAATTTTGTTGGTTCTTCTAGCAAGCATATTCCATTGATCTGATTGAATTCCTATTTTGTCTATCTGTGGTTCTTTACTTCGATGATGTAATCATTTTAAGTTTGACCTAGATACTATAATTAATAAACAGTTGTTGAATAGTATATATCGAGAGGACTCACTATTAAACCTTTGACATGCTCATCACATCTTTGTTATTATAGTGAACCTTCTTTACTTGTATTTACGGAAACAATTGGTACAATTCTTGCGGGGCCAAGGCGGTAATACTGTGTATTCGAGGAAACCCTAGAAATGTATAGGTCTCTGTTGGTGAGTAAAATTATGCCATGGAAATTACTCGATGATCTTCTTTATGTACTTTACTAACTTAGAACCATTTAAATATTATTTAGATCAAAAGTCTTGACGATTCATTTTCAGAAATAGAGGCATGAGTTAGTGCTGTTTCCATTAGGAGGATTCAAGGTATATACCCAATTCTATTTAAATATAAATGGAAAAATCTCTTTCAAAATTTGGTACAATTGCTTGAATTTTTGGAGTACACGAATTATGGGCTAGTGATGATCATATACTAGTTACTAGTAGATGCTTCTAGGCCCAATTTGAGCAACCCATTTTAACAAGCTAAAGGTTTGTTGGTGCACTCTTGGATGTAGATGCAGATAAACATGTTGTTTGTCTACAAAAAAAACTTAATTACTATTATGGGCTAGTGATGATCATATGCACTAGTTACTAGTAGATGCTTTTCTATCCTCAGATTGGCGTCTAGTGTTCATAGAAATATATGATTATCTTTGTTGTATAAACTATTTGGCTGTAGTTACAACTACTGGTGAAAGTTCATTTTTTATCGGTGGCATATGGTGTGAGGAAAAGTGGCTAGCCTGGAAATGCATATATGAGCATATAGATCAACAAAAATAAACCCATTAAGAACATTTATGCACCTATTTACTAGAGAATGAATAAATGAATATCGAGGGCTAGAAGTCATTCTTTGTTTGTTATCCAGGAAATACAAAAGTTTGGATTGTTGAATGCATTACGAATTCTATTTATATAAAGGGTATCACTTGATTGGCCACGTCTGATTTACACTAGTCTTAACAATAACAATCAAATGAAATTCCTTACTTTTGCCCTTAATCACAGATCAAGACCATGATTTTACATGAAAAGAAAAATCGATTCACACAAGTGAATGCAATGCCAATCCCAGTTCTCTGATTGCAGTTGATTAATTAGTATATATTTGTAGACTTGTAGCATACCTACCTCTATATGGTTTTATATTTCAACTTGATTTCTGAATATTCCAAACCACACGAAGTCCTTTCTTACAAGAAGAAGTTTCTCTTCATAACATTGAACAAAACTCGTCAATCAGCTCAGTTCTAGTGCTGTTGGATTTTTTTTAATTGGCTTCTTGCAGTTTTGAAAATTCAGTTTATTCGATTCTGAAAATTCAGTTAATTCATTAGGCACACAAATTTCAGAACTTTTTATGTGCTGTTGCTAGTGTTTGTAGAAAACCAGGGTGTCAATGGGACTAGAATTCACTTGTTCTTATATGGGTTTGTAAAACTTGTTCATGTCTTGAACTACTAATGCCTTGTGATGCTCTGAATTACTTGTGATGCCTCTGAATTACTTGTGATCACATTGAAAAGACTTGTAAAGATGATGATCATCTTTAACGACAATTTGTGATGATTTTGCTAGTTGCTGGGTTTTGTCTCCGACCATCGTGTAGTGATGATTTTCAGGTACCCGAGAGGCCCTTGAGTTTGCGGAATGTCGATTAACTTCCGTTCCGGCAAATTCGGTTACTCCATATGTCCTATTTTCAGCAAAGGTCATGCTGAAATTTTCCGTGAATTTTAGCATGACTTTGCTAAAAAGGACATATAAATACTTGACTAATGCATGGGCAGGGTATCTTAGTAGTTAATTAAGTAGGATCAAGTGCCCGGCGTACTTGTGACTAATGCATGGCTTTTAGGGTGCCTCGGTGTCGATAAAAGCAAAATGATGAAAAGTTAGGCTTTTAGGGTGCCTTGGCGTCGAAAAACCCTCAATGATAAAAGCTTAGATTTTAGGATGCCTCGGTGTGACAAACCCTAAATGATGAGACCATGATCTTGTTCCTTGACAATAACCAACTTTTGACCAAACTTTGTTTCTATTTAGAGAAACATGGCCCTACGATGAGGCGGGGTTGGTGACAAGGCATTCAGGAGCTGTCCCGGAGATGGAGGAACAACCTCACTTGTATGAGGCGCCTTCCCCACCGATCCGAGACCACGGATGGTGCCGCCGAGGATGACCACCTGATGCCACCAGTGGTGCCGCCGAGGATGCCACCCGATGATGGCGGCGCCGCGCACAGATGGCAGCCAGCGAAGAGGCAGCGGAAGGACCGGCGCCCGATCGTGCTCCGCACCCTCAAGGAGAAGTTCAAGTGGACTCCAGAATCCAGGCGCCCGAGCGAATAGTCAAAGGTACTCGCTAGCTCGGGTGCATTGTAGAACACCGTCTCGATCAACACCGAGAACAGGGCATCTGACCGAGGAATTTGCGCAACCTCCTCTTCAAGCTGCTGAGCGATACAAGTTCCCGCTGAATTTGAAAACACAAGCCTCAAAGGGAATAAAGTGAACAATGCTGCCCTCACGAAGATGAGCAAGGCCCTGTCTACTTGGAAAAGCAATGTGAAGAGAATGATCGAGAAGGTGAGAGTTATGAGAGATCAAGAGAAAAATCCCGATCACGAAGATGACTACAGACTTCAAGATCAATTGCTCGAGCACACGCAGCTCCCAATCAAGTGAGTGGAAACAAATCACGGGAGGAGCTGAACATGGGGAACACACACTCGGTCGTGATTCAGTGGCGGACCTATATGGGACAAGGAGGAGGCGGACCGTGCGAGCAAGCCTACTACTTCCTTCATTATGAGAAAGAGTGGCAGCGGGGAGTCGACTGAGCAACCTTGGGACACTCTAAATAGGGGTTGATGTAATGAAGAACAATTGAGATATTTCGATGGCCGACGTCGGTGGTCGTGTGGCGGCAAGGCTTGTCGACAAAATGGGGTCATACTATACGGCTGGTGTGCGGAAGGAGAAAAGACCAGCTCGGAAAGCCAGGTAGCGAGAGGTTCAAGAACTCAAAGGCACAGGTGGCGGATTCGGAGATTGTCCAAAACAAGTGGAACAACGACTCGGGCGGCGATCACCGCCCTTGTGCCTACCTTGATCTCGGGGTTGAGTCGTGGATTGCGAGGCGACCAGCGGGCGCCCGATTCTTCCGCGGCCAGCAACTTCGCATAATGCGATGGCGGGGCCATTGGTGCCTCCAGCGGGTAGTGTCTCCGGCGCCCGCGGGAGCTTAATGCACCGGGTGTCGCCGGCGGCACCTCTGCGACAAGCGGCCCCTCCGTCAGCTGCCGCCCGCCGTTGGCGGTGCCTCTACATAGCCGAGCTCGGCGCCATCATCACGGTAACTAATTAAGCCTCTCTCGGCCGAGGACTTCATCTCCTTGCCTTTGGTGGGCATCCTGACGCCCTACATGTTTTCGCGAAGCGCGCCCGGCGTTCGTGCACTCTCCTCCGCCGTGAACAACGAGTTGGTCGATGTCGCCAAGGGCAAAATCGTTCAACGGGCAACCTTGTTCCACGGTACCGGATGCCACCCAACTTGTTTAGGGTTCAAGCTGGTTGGTGCTGCCGAGCTCGCGACTTGTTACCTCCGAATCGACCGTCGGGGCGGCGATGATGACCCTCGGCGCTCTGCCTGAGCTGCCCTGCTTTGGCGAAGAGATTCGTTTAGGCGGGGACACCACCCCAAAGACAACACCGCCCGATCGTGCGGCGCCAAATCGACCCCATGGCAAGACCGCCCGTAGCGGTCGGACATCCCTATGCCACTGGATCCAAACATGCATATGTACGGGATCGGGCGGCGGCGACTATGATACATTTAGCAGCGTCGATCGATACTGCCGAGCATGGAGTGCGATGGCGACTTCATGGGGCCTCCTTCTCAAGAACCAAACCCAACAAAAGGCGTGTGCGATCTAGCTCGTGCACGGAGAAGCCAAGTTACAGGCGCCGTCTGGCGTTCAGCTCTCGAGAGCGCCTCCACTGCCGACTTCACGCGAGCCTCGAGATAGGCGAGGTGTGAAATATCAGCCCCAACACACTCAAGAAGGCGGTGCAGAGCAAAACTCGGTCCCATTACAGGAGAAGAAGAAGGCCGCAAAGAAAGACTAAGAAGGGTGCGAGCCAGACGGCGTCACGATCCGTGCTCGGGGCGAACCTTCACGCAGAGATATCTCGAGGAGGTGCATGTGGCGGGTAGAGGCGATGCTACCGACAAATATGCTCAATGCTGCAAACGGTGCTATCGAATGCGCATGGCAGTGTTCTTTCTTTGGAGAAGCGGCGTCTCGAGGAGAAGGATGTGGCATACCGGTTTTGCGGCCAAGGTGCGAGAGGGCAAGGGCTTTGTGGATAACTCCGCCGGGCATACGATCGTCCTGCGTTTTGATGACATCACGCTATGTTGAACCTTCATCCGCTGCACTACACCTTCGTTCGGCTATTTTACGAGTATGGAGATCACGGATCATTAGCGACAAGACCGGACATCGTGATAGTCGACCCCTTCTACATGCGTGCCAAGATCTTGGGCAGCGCTGGGGACCGACAAGTCGCGAGTTCTTACCTCGGCGTCATTCGGCAAACCAAGATAAGGATAACTTCCTCGTGCCTTACTCCCGATAAGTCCTCCCCTCAACCGGCCCGTAACATATGAATTCTTACATTTCGATCGTTTTCTTTTAACATTCCGTGTTTTCTGCGGTGACACCGTTGCGCTCATCCTCCTAAGCCCCAAATATTCCATGGCCCGCGTATTTCGACCGGACCGTCGATCGAGCGTAGACTACACAAATGTCAAGAAGGTTCTTGATGATGTTCTCCCGGCTCGCCAAATCTGGAGCACCTTCACGAGGCCTATTAAATGAATACGGCAAGCGTGTTCTCCCTGTCTGACGTTACTGCTGCGTCAAGCAGCCGCTGGTCGAAGGGGTGCCTACTCGCCATCCATCACATGCGGGCGATCGTGCGGGACCATCATCAACTTCGCTACCGAGTAAACTCAAGATTGGGCGCGGCGTGTCGGCAATCCAGGGCGCGGACCTCCGAAAAGAATTCTTCGCATCGATCGGAGTTTGCGAAATCATCCATCAAGATGTCGCCGTACCTCGGGCAGTTCTACCTCAGAAATCAACGTCAGCGACATCGACACAATGCTACAAATGCAGGATGACGCCCGTTCTTTCGCAGCTCCCACGATGGCGGCGGCTTCATCCACGCTCGATCCCTTGAGTCGAGTTGTCTGGTTCGAAACATCGATTGGCTCATGTTGTAATTAAACTTTAATGAACTTGTAGTATGTCTCTTTGGTTTGAGAGTCGTTCAACTTAGATGTGTCGATGCTATTAATGTCTTGCTTTTCTCTTCGATCGTTACATTGCATACTTATATATTGCTTATGTATTATGCGTGAATTGGTACTAACGTTTACGTTTGGCTAGTGCATAGCGATGCGGCGTATGTAGTGTACAAGGTAAGGTTCGAGTCTCGATGACTGGGAGGAGTGTAGAACAGGTTCACCGATTCAGCGGTAACAGTTACAAAGGTACACCACTAGGGCGAGGCGAATCTAGATCGCCCGCTATCTAGCGGGAGAGGGAGGCGTTGGAGGAAGGATGAAGGCGAGTTTCATCGTGATGATGCTCATCGTGATGACCGCAGCTCTCTTCTATGTGATGGTAGTTTAGATGATCGATATCGACTTGTAATGAAGATAAACTCGCTTCGCGGTCTCGAGACTTGTAATATAATGTTCTATCTTTGTTCGGTCTTTTCAATTAGGAGACTAATATGATGAATTGTATTAGGAGACTAATATGATGAATTGTATTCAAAGACTAATCTTCTATTGTATTTGATGAATCTATTGTTGATGTGTGCTGTCTATATTTTGTCAAATTATACATTTTGTAACCTGTGCAAAAACAGAAAATAAAAAATAAAAAAACCTAATATTCATACTAATGGCGCATCACATGACGGTCGCCATTAGTATGACGATCTGCTCTAATGGCGCATCACGGGTAGTCGCCATTAGTATCTTCTTGATTAATAAGCGCATCGGTGGTGCGCCATTAGTATCTCGCTTTACTGGTATACATGCCCACAGGAGTATACTAATGGCGCACCCTGCATATACTAATGGCGCACGGTGGTGCGCCATTAATACTCTGAATACTAATGGCGCACGGGTGGTGCGCCATTAATAAAATACTAATGGCGTGCTATCAATGGCGCTTTGTGATCGCCATTAATAGCCATATTAGGTGCATTAGTAGTGGTATTTCTAGTAGTGATCAAGGGATGGGATTGTTGACATGTCCCCCTCGAGGGGTTAGCTGGGATGGTATGTAAGCGGGTATAATGCTTTCGTAGTAGAGACCACTGGACACTCGAGGTAACTACGCTTCTGGCTTGTTGCATCGTGAGTTCGGATCCTAGAGGCGGACGGGCTTACGAAACGGAGTCCTGAAAGTAAGAGAAAGAAGAGGAAAAGAATGACACAATCAAGGGCCCCTAGTGCGGTTGAGCGCGTATGGAAACCATGATCATGCCCTCCTTATGCCATGGTATCTCGGGGCGTGGATTATGTAGCGTAGTACTGGCGCCGCAATTTGAGGCTGGGGTTGGGGCGGATTGCTATCGCGTTAGGATCATGCAGGAGGTCTTGTTGTTGATTACTCGGTAGCGGCTTGGCGGTGCTTTCGGACGTTTAGTAGCGGACTCGAGAATTGCTGTAGAGTGCTTTGCACCTCCGCCCGCGAGGGCCGCGTATGGTCCTCGTTCGGAGAGAGCGTTCGGTGTTTCCATTAACCGTGATTACTCCTCGGGCCTGGCATCTTGAGCTTGAGGTATCGCGTAGTCGGCACCCCATTGAACTTTACCGTCACGGTTCATCAAGCAGTGCGTGATAGCGGCTGGGCAGGACTATGTCGAATTAACTCCTCGCCGGAAGTTATCCGGGATCGAAGACCACCGAGTGTAAGCGAGCTGTACAATTGGCCTCTACACTGGTATGGCGCCTTTAAAATTCGTATTTGTGGGTTTAATCCTTGAGGGTATGCCCATTTTGCGCCTTGTATCCTGATAGAGCAGGTTAGGGCTGCTACCGCCGTCCATCGGGACTCTAGTGAGTTGAAATCCGTCAATAGTGGGTCGAACCAATGCGGCGAATCCGCCCTGGCGGATACTAGTGAGGGTGGTCCCTTGATCAAAAGGTGATCGGGTAGGAGGACCATGGGTTGAACTTTAGGCGGCGGCTCCGCCGCATATCGTCCTTAGTGCGCTTCCGCTCCCTTTTGGGTATATGGGTTCGCATGTTCACCGTCCGCGCAGTGGGAAGCCCTTCTATCCTCTGTTCAGCGGCAGGGCTCCTCCTCGGCGCTATGCAGCCCTGTCAACAGTTATTTAACTTGCCTGCTGTTTGAAGACAACAATCCTGTTGGTGTGGTTGGCTGGTTTTAGGTGCCATGTATTTGGCACGGCGATCAGTATTCGGTCTAGATTAACGGGCCGAGTATTTCTTTTGAGCGGCTTTTTCCGCTGACGGGTTTAGAGCCTCTGAATCCGTCTTGACCGTATCTTCAGCATTATCACCGTTAATCGCGGTAACGTGCTTGTTTCGTAGCGACGCCATTGTTGTCCTTGGTATCCGGACTACGGGGTTTTTGGTCAAGTTGTTACTCTGAGCTTGACTGTCCTCTCAGCGCCATGGGTCATGGCGTTATGAGGGCTGCCATGGATTTGACTTTTCGTGTCCTTGGTGCGGGCAAGCCACTTGTCACGGATGTTATGTTTGAAGGCTGCAGGACCTCTGCATCCGGACGATCAGCGATTTGATTTCTCTTGGTTAGGAACCGTGTCGAGGTGTCGGCGATTCTTACGGCTGCTGAATTATGTGGCTGAGGTCATCGGCGTCGGTGGTGGCACATATGTGCCGTGGAAGTTATCGAGGGACAGATTAAGCATCCCTGCCCCTTGCCGAGAAGACCAGCGGCGATTAGCCAGGCTGCAGGCTCCGGCACCTCATGTGGTGCGGAGAAGAAAACCAAGAAAGAAGGCACGGGAACTCGAGCTCCGGCGCCCGTGTTGGACTCATCGTCCAACGACTCCGAAAGCGGAATCCTCGCTGAGGGCGAGAGGAGGAAAAAAGCCTCTCCCGGCGAAGAAAAGAAGGCCGCCCGGCGGGGAGGCGGAATCAAAGGAAGGACCCTTCCGGACTTCTCCACCAACACCGACAGCAGAGGGAGGAGTGGCCACAAGGGCCAAGCCCTGGCGAGATCGTAAGTGTCCGGGACTCGGAATAGTTCATGACTTTTATTTGTGCATAGTGTCTCCTACTTGCCGAATATGACCATGTGACCGCCCAAGGGCAGGCTCGCCCGCCGTCGGCTCCACAGATCGTTGGATGAATAGCACTTCACTTCGACCGCCTCCTCTCCCTCGTGCAAAGCGACACCGCGGTGGAGTCCCAAAGGGCCCAACCAGGAGGAGGTGGTCTGGGCGCCATAAGGCGACCTCTCGAGACTCCGGAGGCAAAAGGCGAGACCCGAGGGCTCTAAGTCGGCCGTGTGCGGGGACTCTTTACCGAGAACCCGGTGGTTCGGCGTCCGGCAAAGCGGCCCCTTAAGAAGGGCAAGACTACTGACGCCGGTGACCTCCGTCCATCCGGAGCACGGATAGCTTCTTGGAGGCGCTGCGGCGCCTCCATCGACGAGAGCACCGCCTTGTTATGAGTGTGGTGATCGGAAGAGTTCGATCCGCCAAGCCGGGCTGGTGAAGCTGTACCAGCCTTCTAACGAGCTTTGAGGTAAGTTTAGAATATGTAAAATATTACTGCATAGACGGTAGCACGATGCTTAGTTCGATTGTTGGAAGAAACGGACTGAGGATCTAAAAAAGATATCATGAGTCTAACATAAGTATGTCAATATGGAATGCAGGCTGCCTGCTGACCTCTGCCGCGCTTGACTGCGGAGGTTAATGCATTGAAGCGAGCCTCGGCGGTCGAAACGAGCTCGGCCTTGCCAAGCGGCTCGAGGACAAGGAAGGTAAGTAACACCTTCTTAAGTAATACCTTATAGAAAGGATTTGGTTGCAAGAATAGCGGACTAACGTGGGTATTAGGGGCCAGAAGTGGCGACCCTAAAGGCGGGGTCCTGACAGCTCAAAGCGGCCCATGAGGCGCCCAAAGCGAGACAAGCGAGGAGGCGGGGTGGCGGAGTGCGGCAGAGCTCCGGTTCTCGTGGAAAAACACGAGAGTTTGGGCGTGACTCAAAAACTCGAGTCCGAGCTCGCCTCGGCTCTTGAGAGTGCCAAAGCCGCTAAGGCCGAAGCCCAAAAAGCCCTCCACTAAATTGAATCATTAATGAAGATAGCGGGTAAGGCATTCTTTATGCAAAGCAAGCATGTAGTGAATTATCTATTACTTACGAATCCGGAGCTCTCGGGGCATTGAATCTGCCCGTAATAATACGTCTTTGCCGCGTTCTACGCCGGAGGGAGCTCGACGAAAAAAGATGTTCGGTCTAGTATCTTTGAGGCGGACATCCGTGCCTGGCGACCAGTGAAGCAGCTGGTCGAGCTCCTAAGGTCACCGAACAGGCCATGAAGGGCCTCATAATTGGGTGTGGCCATTGGAAGCCATGCACAGGAGCTACCGGGCTAGTCACGGCGGTGGGCGTCGTCCATGGATTGAAGTCATCAGCGCTCCGTCTGCATTGAAGGTGCCCGTGGGCCTTGCCGTGCTAAAGTGCCTTTGAAGCAAGCTGGATCTTGAAGCTTGTGGCAGACCAGACACCGAAGGGCAAGGAGCATCATAAGCCGAAATGTACTATGAGGCGTCAGGAAGAGTGCCCGCTATATAGCGATGAATGCTCCAAAGATGTAATTTTGAATAGACTACGCATTTGTTATCACATGCGCTGAAAACTTGTCGTATCGCTAATAGCAGCTTGTGAATTAAATATTACCTTACATCTTGACCGTTTATCAAATTTGAGAGATGGCAAGTGGTTGGCTTCACCCCCATGCCACCAGTGTTGGGGTGTTAGGGATAAACTTGGCGCCCTTGTTCCCATTCTTGGGTCATTGAAGGCGCTCAGCATTGAACAAAACGCTTGGACTATAGTGTTGAACACTCTCCTTAGCCATAGAATTCTATAATTTAAATTTCGTGAAGCCCTAGTGTTTAGAGACCGAGTTGAGTAGCTATCACGCCTTGGCGGACAATGCCGACTCCTCGCTCTAAGCGGCATAATCTTTAGGGACCCGAAAAACCTCTCGGCATGACAAAATCTGCCCTATCATGACCGAGTTTAGCTTTCTCCATTGGGTGCTCAACCCAGCTCAACGGGGCACAATGTAATTAGTTCTCCCAGCCTTTACCTTAGCTTGATATAACGAGCGTAAAATTGCAATACATGGGAGCAGACAAACCCAACTATTGACCCAAGACATGATTGAACCCGATGCATATAATGATATAAGTTAGAGTGCCGCACTAGTTGAAAGTGTTTGGACTTATCACACCATATTTTGGGAGTATAAGCCCACAGTGTATTAGTGCATTGTACCAAAGTGTCACCAGATTGCAACATGTCATGAATGAACATATATATAGATAAAGAAAAGGAGTGCAATAATAAGCCAAGCTATGTATTGTTTTATTCAAAAAGATACTTGCCAATGAAGCGAAACGATACAAATAGTCGATAATCCACTACTAGGAAAAAGGGCTATAGATGGGAATGACACTAATGGCACGGAAAGATAATTAGCGCATTGATACCTATACTAATGGCGCACCACCATCGATGCGCCATTAGAGTCTAAACTAATGGCGCACCATGCTGGGTGCGCCATTAGTATCAATTTTTTAAACTAGTAAGCCTGTCCAAACATACTAATGGTCTGCCCAAAATTGCCATTAGTAGTTGTAACTACTAATGGCGCACCAGGGTAATGAGTCGCCATTAGTATAAAACTTTTTTGAACTATGCGCCTATCCAAACATACTAATGGCATCCACCTTGATGCGCCATTAGTAGTAATAACTACTAATGGCGCACTGCAAGAGGTGCGCCATTAGTAAGTGGCAGCAACAAGATATTTGGGACAGCCTCTCCTACCCACACTCACTTTCTCCCCACTTCATTCTCTCCACCTCCTCCTTGTCTCGGGTGCCTCCTCTTTTTCACCTCATTTCCACCATAGATTCATTCAAATTAAGTGGTTAAATTACCTTGTTTTAATAGGTAAGTAAGGGGGGAAGCTATATTTAGGTTGTTCTCCTTACAACAATGTGCATGCACTTTTTACGACCTAGCTAGATCTATGTATGTTAGTGGTGTTGCATATGTTTGTGGTGTTTGCATATGTGTTTGTGTTTGGAGGTGTACGGTATTTGAAATCACGATAGTTGCCAATATTTTGCGGAATGTTGATTCATTTCCGTTTGGCGAGAATTTTGGCATTAAGCATTCTTTTGGTCCTATTTTAGGGAAGTCATGCCAAATTTTTTTTGGTTCTAAAATATCGTTTTGCTCTACCCCTGACGACCATAGTCTACGATGACCGAAGGCATCGTGAATAGGTTTGAGGTCCTGAAGGCCGAGATGCTTCAAAGAGAGGCGGAGATAAGATGTCCGTGTCGAAGATGCAAGTGAAGAGCCTTATTGCGGACCAGTTCGACAGTCTTGGGACCACCTGCTGTTGCGTGGTTTCATGGATGGCTATCGGTGGCAAGGTGATGAAGATGACTACGAAGTCGTCCATGCGGGCGGGCAAGAAATGAGGAAGGGCAGCAAGACAACCACAGCGGCTCGGGCGGGCGAGAAGACGAAGAATCCCGGAGATGATCCGGCGTGATCTGTACAGTCATCATGTAGAAGATGCGGACATGATGATGAGGAAGATGCGGGAGGCGGGGCATGATCATGAAGATGATGATGCGGCGGGCGACGACATTGGACCATCGATGGGCTGGGTGCGGGACCCTCATATTCAGAGCTGCTTCTCAAGCGAGCCGGATAGCATAGAGCTGCGCGAGAAAGCCAAGATGGATCAACTTGAGTTAGGCGGTTACTCCATTGTATGAAGGATGCAGGCCGAGGATACCGCTGAAAGTAGCGCTCATGGCCACGGAGATGAAGGTAAAACACAAAATGACCGGCGCGTAGCCGGCGAGAACATGTCATTACAGCGCGAGCGTCTTCCCAAAGGGAACAAGTGCCCGACCAGTTTGGAGGCGAAGAAAATCGTGTGTCCTCTGGATTTACCGCGTGAAATACCATGTGTGCATGAACAATTGCATCATTTATCGGGGCGAGCACGCGGAGTCTACCATATGTCGGTGTCTTGGCGTCACTCGATACAAGAAAGGAAAAGCTCCTCGAAAAGTGGTGTGGTACTTTCGATCACTCCTCGTGCGCGCTATTTCGCGGACCCTAAGGTAGCAAAGCTCCTGCGTTGTACCTTGGATAGGGAGGAGAAGAAGCGGGAAGATGGCGCAAATGATCGGAGATAGATAAAAAGACAAGATGCTGAGTCACCCTAAGGATGCGAGCGGTGGCGTTGAAACTTCGAGACTCAGAATTTGGGAAATCAAGGAACATCGTGCTGGGCGTGACATAATCCATGAGTATGCTAATTGAAGGCCGAAACAACCAGGGGAGCGACATCAATGCAATATGCAGGGCTGCTGAAGAGAGAGCTTGACCTGCGCTGTGGAAAACGCCCGTAATACGTGGGGCGCCGCGAAGAAGAATATTTCCCTATGAGAGCGCACTGCTCACGACGGTGCCGACTATCTCGATTCTGGATATGTCGCGGGGCAGGTAGTCCACGGATTTTACGGATGCGTAAGGTGCATGGATGACTGGCGTGTCGCCCGACTAGATAGAGATCCGGGTCTTGAAAACCGTGTTCATGGGACATCGAAGGTGGCTTGCGGCGATGACCCGTGGAGAAGCGCAAGGATCTGTTCGATGGTGAAACCGAACCCAGCGCGATGTCACGAGGCGGCGAGAAATAGACAAGCTGTTGGAAAATTGGAAAGACTGCCGGGAAAAAAGCAAAAGCGCGCGGGCAGGGAAAGCGAAAGGCGCGAGCGCTGCTGAAGGTATGGAAAGCGAGTCTGTTTTCGGGACTTGCCGTCTTGGAAGATCCACCGTGTGCCTCACAGCCTTGATGTCATGCATATCACGAAGAGCGTGTGCGAGTCTGCTTGGTACCCTGCTCAACATGCGAGAGGACCAAAGATGGGCGAAAGCGGAACTTGAAATCAATGGGCATCGAGGCGGGGCTTCACGCTATATATGATGATGATGATGATGATGATGATGATGATGATGATGATGATGAGCGGGACACGAAGAAATCGTCGCCAAAGGCAAAAGGCCAAGAAGACCGGAAATGACTACCCTCGCCGTGCTTCACTCTAAGTCAGGAGGAGATCGAGCAGTTTTCACCTGCCTCCTAGGAGTAAAACTTCCTTCTGATTCTGTGGGAAGATAAGCAGATACCTAGACCCAGTGAAGCGAAGTTCAGCGGGATGAAGTCTCCACGGTATCACGTCGCGTGTGAGATAATACTTCCGGTTGCAATCCGTGGGATCATGGGCGCCACGTCCGTGGCATTTGGCCTATGCAACTTCTTGGCGTCATCTCTCGGAGTCGATTGGCGTGAGGCAACTTCGAAGGCTGAGGAAGAGATCGTGGTGATACTATGCGAGCTTGAGATGTACTTCCGCGCATTCTTGACGTTATGGTGCATCTGCTGGTCCATATAGTGGAGGATATCATCCTTTCGGGCGGCGTTCTGCACAGCATGATGCGTTCGAAAGGATGAATGGTGTCATCAAAGGATACGTTCGCAACATGTCACGTCGAGAAGGAAGCATAGCGAGGGCTTTCACGAAAAGTGCATCTCCTCTGCACGAATTATCTAGGCATCGAGAACCCGTTGGTCTGCCCGTCGCGGGCACCTCGGCAGGCTCGCTGGATGGGGTCACCGTGAGGGTCGCGCGAAATGCATGTATGACTTGGTCGACTTCGCCGACTTTGAAAGAGCAAACCTAGTCGCGCTACAACACATAGGCGTGGTCGATCCTTGGGTGGTAGAGCACAAAACCTTTATTAAAAAGGCGTACAATGACCGAGGCCAACGGAGGGCCGGACGGAGATACACTCAAAAGCACAACTCATGTTTCGCAGCGTTGGTTCAAGCATAAGCTACTGTCGTACCCTTTACATGAGGATTCTTCGCGGAAGAACAACTCATATTCGCCTTGTCACAGGCGCCGAGCACAACGATGACCTATAGAGGCGTACGATATCCATGACTACATTCTACAGGGCCAAGGACATGAAGGCGATGGTTATCGAACTCGGGGTAGCGATGGAATCCTACACGGTAACGACAAGACGATACTACGGAAGGATCGAGGAGATCTGGGAGCTGAGCTCTGCTGGAGAGAAGGTCGATGTTCCGTGTCGAGATGGGCCAAACGTCATAAAGAAGACGGTATTTCACCACCATGGTTATACGAAGCCAAATCAAGACCCGGGCATAAGCGTCACCCATGAAAAATGAGCCATGGTGCTGGCTTCCCAAGTGGACCAATGCTTCTTCATTACCGACCATAAAGCCCGGTCGTGTTGTCGTGAGGAGAGCAAAGGAAGATCATCGGAATGGATGGGTAGCCAATGAGCAAGACTTCGACAAATCGTGACCGAGGATCGAACATGGACGATGATGAAGTAGCAGCATACCACAAGAAGAAGCGGGACCACCCTACCTAAGGGCGTCCGTTCCACGGAAGAACTCCATTGCGAAAAGAAGGGCAAGAAGATTGTGAGCAGATAGCTAGCTAAGATCGATTGTATTTAAATCGTAGCCTTCATTTCTCGATTGTATTTCATGGGTACTTTTGAACTATCATGAATATTTTTAAATTTCATGGACACTCGATCTCGATCCCCTCCATCTCGATCGCTATCCTCGCAGATCCGGCCCCCCTCGCCGCCCGAGCACCCCCAGTCCACCGACGCCGCCCTTGAAGCCCCCGCACCCGCTGTCTTATAAAAAAATAAGTATCAAACAGCTTTTTAAATGCTCTTGTCTTATAAAAAAATATTACTGTTATTATTTAAACAAGTTTGAACATTTTAAACACAAATAAGTATCAAACAGCTTTTAAATGCTAAAAAAATTTGAGCCCACCTCGATCCCCCTCCATCTCGTCGCTGTCCCACCTTGAATCCGGTCCCCTGCCTTGAGCACCCCCAGTCCACGGCCACGCCGCCATGAAACCCCGCACCCTCGATTCCCCTACTCCTTGCCGCCGACCCCCGCACCCGCACCGTCTTATAAAAAAATAAGTATCAAACAGCTTTTAAATGCTACTGTCTTATAAAAAAATATTACTGTTATTATTTAAACAAGTTTGAACATATTTAAACATAAATAAGTATCAAACAGCTTTTAAATGCTAAAAAATTTGTGAGACAGGGAGTGAACGGGACCTCCTGTGAGTGGCTCTTGACGATCGAGCTAGTAGAGTGGGCTTGACATGGATAGGTTACGGTACTACATAACCTTTTGGCTCGAGTTGAAATAAAAAAACTACTAATGGCGCACCACGGTGAGGTGCGCCATTAGTGGACATGCTAATGGCGCACCACGTTGAGGCCGCCATAGTAACCCCTGCCCGATCCCCCTTGATCCCCATCCCGATCCCCTGCTTGATTCTCCTCTCGATCCGCCCGCCGCGCTTGCCTGCTCTGCGCCCTGCCCTCCCTCCCTCGCCCTCTCCCTCGCCGCCCCGGGCCGCCGCCCGGGCCCTTGCGCCTCGACCCGCCGCCCGGGCGCTGCCCGCCCGCCCAGCGCCGCCTGAAGCCCCTCCCGGCGCTGCTGCCCACACCTCGGCCCGCCCGTCCACCGTCACCCGCCTCCCTCGGCGCCAGGCGCCCTTGAGACCTAGACTAGGCGCCCAAGTACGACCACCTCTCCTTACTTCTCCATTCCATAAGTCCATAGCCTCCTCTCCGTGCTTGCTTCCTTCTCCATTCCGCGATTCTGGTTAGTGTGTATGCTTATTGATGGCAAATAACAAGTTGAATCATATTAGTTTTAGATCGTTGAAATATTAAGTCCTTAGTTGAAAGGTTGCAATGAGCAGTTTGCATTGTCCATTTGTGCCATTTTTCTTGCTTCTAATTTTGTTGGTTCTTCTAGCAAGCATATTCCATTGATCTGATTGAATTCCTATTTTGTCTATCTGTGGTTCTTTACTTCGATGATGTAATCATTTTAAGTTTGACCTAGATACTATAATTAATAAACAGTTGTTGAATAGTATATATCGAGAGGACTCACTATTAAACCTTTGACATGCTCATCACATCTTTGTTATTATAGTGAACCTTCTTTACTTGTATTTACGGAAACAATTGGTACAATTCTTGCGGGGCCAAGGCGGTAATACTGTGTATTCGAGGAAACCCTAGAAATGTATAGGTCTCTGTTGGTGAGTAAAATTATGCCATGGAAATTACTCGATGATCTTCTTTATGTACTTTACTAACTTAGAACCATTTAAATATTATTTAGATCAAAAGTCTTGACGATTCATTTTCAGAAATAGAGGCATGAGTTAGTGCTGTTTCCATTAGGAGGATTCAAGGTATATACCCAATTCTATTTAAATATAAATGGAAAAATCTCTTTCAAAATTTGGTACAATTGCTTGAATTTTTGGAGTACACGAATTATGGGCTAGTGATGATCATATACTAGTTACTAGTAGATGCTTCTAGGCCCAATTTGAGCAACCCATTTTAACAAGCTAAAGGTTTGTTGGTGCACTCTTGGATGTAGATGCAGATAAACATGTTGTTTGTCTACAAAAAAAACTTAATTACTATTATGGGCTAGTGATGATCATATGCACTAGTTACTAGTAGATGCTTTTCTATCCTCAGATTGGCGTCTAGTGTTCATAGAAATATATGATTATCTTTGTTGTATAAACTATTTGGCTGTAGTTACAACTACTGGTGAAAGTTCATTTTTTATCGGTGGCATATGGTGTGAGGAAAAGTGGCTAGCCTGGAAATGCATATATGAGCATATAGATCAACAAAAATAAACCCATTAAGAACATTTATGCACCTATTTACTAGAGAATGAATAAATGAATATCGAGGGCTAGAAGTCATTCTTTGTTTGTTATCCAGGAAATACAAAAGTTTGGATTGTTGAATGCATTACGAATTCTATTTATATAAAGGGTATCACTTGATTGGCCACGTCTGATTTACACTAGTCTTAACAATAACAATCAAATGAAATTCCTTACTTTTGCCCTTAATCACAGATCAAGACCATGATTTTACATGAAAAGAAAAATCGATTCACACAAGTGAATGCAATGCCAATCCCAGTTCTCTGATTGCAGTTGATTAATTAGTATATATTTGTAGACTTGTAGCATACCTACCTCTATATGGTTTTATATTTCAACTTGATTTCTGAATATTCCAAACCACACGAAGTCCTTTCTTACAAGAAGAAGTTTCTCTTCATAACATTGAACAAAACTCGTCAATCAGCTCAGTTCTAGTGCTGTTGGATTTTTTTTAATTGGCTTCTTGCAGTTTTGAAAATTCAGTTTATTCGATTCTGAAAATTCAGTTAATTCATTAGGCACACAAATTTCAGAACTTTTTATGTGCTGTTGCTAGTGTTTGTAGAAAACCAGGGTGTCAATGGGACTAGAATTCACTTGTTCTTATATGGGTTTGTAAAACTTGTTCATGTCTTGAACTACTAATGCCTTGTGATGCTCTGAATTACTTGTGATGCCTCTGAATTACTTGTGATCACATTGAAAAGACTTGTAAAGATGATGATCATCTTTAACGACAATTTGTGATGATTTTGCTAGTTGCTGGGTTTTGTCTCCGACCATCGTGTAGTGATGATTTTCAGGTACCCGAGAGGCCCTTGAGTTTGCGGAATGTCGATTAACTTCCGTTCCGGCAAATTCGGTTACTCCATATGTCCTATTTTCAGCAAAGGTCATGCTGAAATTTTCCGTGAATTTTAGCATGACTTTGCTAAAAAGGACATATAAATACTTGACTAATGCATGGGCAGGGTATCTTAGTAGTTAATTAAGTAGGATCAAGTGCCCGGCGTACTTGTGACTAATGCATGGCTTTTAGGGTGCCTCGGTGTCGATAAAAGCAAAATGATGAAAAGTTAGGCTTTTAGGGTGCCTTGGCGTCGAAAAACCCTCAATGATAAAAGCTTAGATTTTAGGATGCCTCGGTGTGACAAACCCTAAATGATGAGACCATGATCTTGTTCCTTGACAATAACCAACTTTTGACCAAACTTTGTTTCTATTTAGAGAAACATGGCCCTACGATGAGGCGGGGTTGGTGACAAGGCATTCAGGAGCTGTCCCGGAGATGGAGGAACAACCTCACTTGTATGAGGCGCCTTCCCCACCGATCCGAGACCACGGATGGTGCCGCCGAGGATGACCACCTGATGCCACCAGTGGTGCCGCCGAGGATGCCACCCGATGATGGCGGCGCCGCGCACAGATGGCAGCCAGCGAAGAGGCAGCGGAAGGACCGGCGCCCGATCGTGCTCCGCACCCTCAAGGAGAAGTTCAAGTGGACTCCAGAATCCAGGCGCCCGAGCGAATAGTCAAAGGTACTCGCTAGCTCGGGTGCATTGTAGAACACCGTCTCGATCAACACCGAGAACAGGGCATCTGACCGAGGAATTTGCGCAACCTCCTCTTCAAGCTGCTGAGCGATACAAGTTCCCGCTGAATTTGAAAACACAAGCCTCAAAGGGAATAAAGTGAACAATGCTGCCCTCACGAAGATGAGCAAGGCCCTGTCTACTTGGAAAAGCAATGTGAAGAGAATGATCGAGAAGGTGAGAGTTATGAGAGATCAAGAGAAAAATCCCGATCACGAAGATGACTACAGACTTCAAGATCAATTGCTCGAGCACACGCAGCTCCCAATCAAGTGAGTGGAAACAAATCACGGGAGGAGCTGAACATGGGGAACACACACTCGGTCGTGATTCAGTGGCGGACCTATATGGGACAAGGAGGAGGCGGACCGTGCGAGCAAGCCTACTACTTCCTTCATTATGAGAAAGAGTGGCAGCGGGGAGTCGACTGAGCAACCTTGGGACACTCTAAATAGGGGTTGATGTAATGAAGAACAATTGAGATATTTCGATGGCCGACGTCGGTGGTCGTGTGGCGGCAAGGCTTGTCGACAAAATGGGGTCATACTATACGGCTGGTGTGCGGAAGGAGAAAAGACCAGCTCGGAAAGCCAGGTAGCGAGAGGTTCAAGAACTCAAAGGCACAGGTGGCGGATTCGGAGATTGTCCAAAACAAGTGGAACAACGACTCGGGCGGCGATCACCGCCCTTGTGCCTACCTTGATCTCGGGGTTGAGTCGTGGATTGCGAGGCGACCAGCGGGCGCCCGATTCTTCCGCGGCCAGCAACTTCGCATAATGCGATGGCGGGGCCATTGGTGCCTCCAGCGGGTAGTGTCTCCGGCGCCCGCGGGAGCTTAATGCACCGGGTGTCGCCGGCGGCACCTCTGCGACAAGCGGCCCCTCCGTCAGCTGCCGCCCGCCGTTGGCGGTGCCTCTACATAGCCGAGCTCGGCGCCATCATCACGGTAACTAATTAAGCCTCTCTCGGCCGAGGACTTCATCTCCTTGCCTTTGGTGGGCATCCTGACGCCCTACATGTTTTCGCGAAGCGCGCCCGGCGTTCGTGCACTCTCCTCCGCCGTGAACAACGAGTTGGTCGATGTCGCCAAGGGCAAAATCGTTCAACGGGCAACCTTGTTCCACGGTACCGGATGCCACCCAACTTGTTTAGGGTTCAAGCTGGTTGGTGCTGCCGAGCTCGCGACTTGTTACCTCCGAATCGACCGTCGGGGCGGCGATGATGACCCTCGGCGCTCTGCCTGAGCTGCCCTGCTTTGGCGAAGAGATTCGTTTAGGCGGGGACACCACCCCAAAGACAACACCGCCCGATCGTGCGGCGCCAAATCGACCCCATGGCAAGACCGCCCGTAGCGGTCGGACATCCCTATGCCACTGGATCCAAACATGCATATGTACGGGATCGGGCGGCGGCGACTATGATACATTTAGCAGCGTCGATCGATACTGCCGAGCATGGAGTGCGATGGCGACTTCATGGGGCCTCCTTCTCAAGAACCAAACCCAACAAAAGGCGTGTGCGATCTAGCTCGTGCACGGAGAAGCCAAGTTACAGGCGCCGTCTGGCGTTCAGCTCTCGAGAGCGCCTCCACTGCCGACTTCACGCGAGCCTCGAGATAGGCGAGGTGTGAAATATCAGCCCCAACACACTCAAGAAGGCGGTGCAGAGCAAAACTCGGTCCCATTACAGGAGAAGAAGAAGGCCGCAAAGAAAGACTAAGAAGGGTGCGAGCCAGACGGCGTCACGATCCGTGCTCGGGGCGAACCTTCACGCAGAGATATCTCGAGGAGGTGCATGTGGCGGGTAGAGGCGATGCTACCGACAAATATGCTCAATGCTGCAAACGGTGCTATCGAATGCGCATGGCAGTGTTCTTTCTTTGGAGAAGCGGCGTCTCGAGGAGAAGGATGTGGCATACCGGTTTTGCGGCCAAGGTGCGAGAGGGCAAGGGCTTTGTGGATAACTCCGCCGGGCATACGATCGTCCTGCGTTTTGATGACATCACGCTATGTTGAACCTTCATCCGCTGCACTACACCTTCGTTCGGCTATTTTACGAGTATGGAGATCACGGATCATTAGCGACAAGACCGGACATCGTGATAGTCGACCCCTTCTACATGCGTGCCAAGATCTTGGGCAGCGCTGGGGACCGACAAGTCGCGAGTTCTTACCTCGGCGTCATTCGGCAAACCAAGATAAGGATAACTTCCTCGTGCCTTACTCCCGATAAGTCCTCCCCTCAACCGGCCCGTAACATATGAATTCTTACATTTCGATCGTTTTCTTTTAACATTCCGTGTTTTCTGCGGTGACACCGTTGCGCTCATCCTCCTAAGCCCCAAATATTCCATGGCCCGCGTATTTCGACCGGACCGTCGATCGAGCGTAGACTACACAAATGTCAAGAAGGTTCTTGATGATGTTCTCCCGGCTCGCCAAATCTGGAGCACCTTCACGAGGCCTATTAAATGAATACGGCAAGCGTGTTCTCCCTGTCTGACGTTACTGCTGCGTCAAGCAGCCGCTGGTCGAAGGGGTGCCTACTCGCCATCCATCACATGCGGGCGATCGTGCGGGACCATCATCAACTTCGCTACCGAGTAAACTCAAGATTGGGCGCGGCGTGTCGGCAATCCAGGGCGCGGACCTCCGAAAAGAATTCTTCGCATCGATCGGAGTTTGCGAAATCATCCATCAAGATGTCGCCGTACCTCGGGCAGTTCTACCTCAGAAATCAACGTCAGCGACATCGACACAATGCTACAAATGCAGGATGACGCCCGTTCTTTCGCAGCTCCCACGATGGCGGCGGCTTCATCCACGCTCGATCCCTTGAGTCGAGTTGTCTGGTTCGAAACATCGATTGGCTCATGTTGTAATTAAACTTTAATGAACTTGTAGTATGTCTCTTTGGTTTGAGAGTCGTTCAACTTAGATGTGTCGATGCTATTAATGTCTTGCTTTTCTCTTCGATCGTTACATTGCATACTTATATATTGCTTATGTATTATGCGTGAATTGGTACTAACGTTTACGTTTGGCTAGTGCATAGCGATGCGGCGTATGTAGTGTACAAGGTAAGGTTCGAGTCTCGATGACTGGGAGGAGTGTAGAACAGGTTCACCGATTCAGCGGTAACAGTTACAAAGGTACACCACTAGGGCGAGGCGAATCTAGATCGCCCGCTATCTAGCGGGAGAGGGAGGCGTTGGAGGAAGGATGAAGGCGAGTTTCATCGTGATGATGCTCATCGTGATGACCGCAGCTCTCTTCTATGTGATGGTAGTTTAGATGATCGATATCGACTTGTAATGAAGATAAACTCGCTTCGCGGTCTCGAGACTTGTAATATAATGTTCTATCTTTGTTCGGTCTTTTCAATTAGGAGACTAATATGATGAATTGTATTAGGAGACTAATATGATGAATTGTATTCAAAGACTAATCTTCTATTGTATTTGATGAATCTATTGTTGATGTGTGCTGTCTATATTTTGTCAAATTATACATTTTGTAACCTGTGCAAAAACAGAAAATAAAAAATAAAAAAACCTAATATTCATACTAATGGCGCATCACATGACGGTCGCCATTAGTATGACGATCTGCTCTAATGGCGCATCACGGGTAGTCGCCATTAGTATCTTCTTGATTAATAAGCGCATCGGTGGTGCGCCATTAGTATCTCGCTTTACTGGTATACATGCCCACAGGAGTATACTAATGGCGCACCCTGCATATACTAATGGCGCACGGTGGTGCGCCATTAATACTCTGAATACTAATGGCGCACGGGTGGTGCGCCATTAATAAAATACTAATGGCGTGCTATCAATGGCGCTTTGTGATCGCCATTAATAGCCATATTAGGTGCATTAGTAGTGGTATTTCTAGTAGTGATCAAGGGATGGGATTGTTGACATGTCCCCCTCGAGGGGTTAGCTGGGATGGTATGTAAGCGGGTATAATGCTTTCGTAGTAGAGACCACTGGACACTCGAGGTAACTACGCTTCTGGCTTGTTGCATCGTGAGTTCGGATCCTAGAGGCGGACGGGCTTACGAAACGGAGTCCTGAAAGTAAGAGAAAGAAGAGGAAAAGAATGACACAATCAAGGGCCCCTAGTGCGGTTGAGCGCGTATGGAAACCATGATCATGCCCTCCTTATGCCATGGTATCTCGGGGCGTGGATTATGTAGCGTAGTACTGGCGCCGCAATTTGAGGCTGGGGTTGGGGCGGATTGCTATCGCGTTAGGATCATGCAGGAGGTCTTGTTGTTGATTACTCGGTAGCGGCTTGGCGGTGCTTTCGGACGTTTAGTAGCGGACTCGAGAATTGCTGTAGAGTGCTTTGCACCTCCGCCCGCGAGGGCCGCGTATGGTCCTCGTTCGGAGAGAGCGTTCGGTGTTTCCATTAACCGTGATTACTCCTCGGGCCTGGCATCTTGAGCTTGAGGTATCGCGTAGTCGGCACCCCATTGAACTTTACCGTCACGGTTCATCAAGCAGTGCGTGATAGCGGCTGGGCAGGACTATGTCGAATTAACTCCTCGCCGGAAGTTATCCGGGATCGAAGACCACCGAGTGTAAGCGAGCTGTACAATTGGCCTCTACACTGGTATGGCGCCTTTAAAATTCGTATTTGTGGGTTTAATCCTTGAGGGTATGCCCATTTTGCGCCTTGTATCCTGATAGAGCAGGTTAGGGCTGCTACCGCCGTCCATCGGGACTCTAGTGAGTTGAAATCCGTCAATAGTGGGTCGAACCAATGCGGCGAATCCGCCCTGGCGGATACTAGTGAGGGTGGTCCCTTGATCAAAAGGTGATCGGGTAGGAGGACCATGGGTTGAACTTTAGGCGGCGGCTCCGCCGCATATCGTCCTTAGTGCGCTTCCGCTCCCTTTTGGGTATATGGGTTCGCATGTTCACCGTCCGCGCAGTGGGAAGCCCTTCTATCCTCTGTTCAGCGGCAGGGCTCCTCCTCGGCGCTATGCAGCCCTGTCAACAGTTATTTAACTTGCCTGCTGTTTGAAGACAACAATCCTGTTGGTGTGGTTGGCTGGTTTTAGGTGCCATGTATTTGGCACGGCGATCAGTATTCGGTCTAGATTAACGGGCCGAGTATTTCTTTTGAGCGGCTTTTTCCGCTGACGGGTTTAGAGCCTCTGAATCCGTCTTGACCGTATCTTCAGCATTATCACCGTTAATCGCGGTAACGTGCTTGTTTCGTAGCGACGCCATTGTTGTCCTTGGTATCCGGACTACGGGGTTTTTGGTCAAGTTGTTACTCTGAGCTTGACTGTCCTCTCAGCGCCATGGGTCATGGCGTTATGAGGGCTGCCATGGATTTGACTTTTCGTGTCCTTGGTGCGGGCAAGCCACTTGTCACGGATGTTATGTTTGAAGGCTGCAGGACCTCTGCATCCGGACGATCAGCGATTTGATTTCTCTTGGTTAGGAACCGTGTCGAGGTGTCGGCGATTCTTACGGCTGCTGAATTATGTGGCTGAGGTCATCGGCGTCGGTGGTGGCACATATGTGCCGTGGAAACATCGATTGGCTCATGTTGTAATTAAACTTTGATGAACTTGTAGTATGTCTCTTTGGTTTGGAGTGTTCAACGATGTAATCGATGTATTAATGTCTTGCTTTTCTCTTCCGATCGTTTTGCATACTTATATTTGCTTATGTTTTTGGTGAATTGGTACTAACGTTTCGTTTGGCTAGTGCATAGCGATGCCGGCGTATATGTAAAAGTGAGTTCGGAGTCTCGATGTGGGAGGAGTTGGGACAGGTTCACCGATTCAGCGGTAAATTACAAAGGTACACCACTAGGGCGGGCGAATCTAATCGCCCGCTATCTAGCGGGAGAGGGAGGCGTTGGAGGAACCGGATGAAGGCAGTTTCATCGTGATGATGCTCATCGTGATGACCGCAGCTCTCTTCTATGTGATGGTAGTTTAGATGATCGATATGACTTGTTCGAAAAACTCCACGCGGTCTCGAGACTTGTAATATAATGTTCTATCTTTGTTGGTCTTTTCAATTGGAGACTAATATGATGAATTATTGGAGACTAATATGATGAATTGTATTCAAGACTAATCTTCTATTGTATTTGATGAATCTATTGTTGATGTGTCTGTCTATATTTTGTCAAATTATACATTTTGTAACCTGTGCAAAAACAAAAATAAAAAATAAAAAACCTAATATTCATACTAATGGCCATCACATGACGGTCGCCATTAGTATGAATGCTATAATGGCCATCACGGGATGGCCATTAGTATCTTTGATTTAAATAGGGCATCCGGTGGTCCCATTATTCCAAACCTGGTATACATGCCCCGGAAAATTTATAATGGCGCACCCTGTATACTAATGGGCACCGGTGGTGCGCCATTAGCCGAATCTAATGGCGCCGGTGGTGCGCCATTAATAAAATAAATGGCGTGCTATCAATGGCGCTTTTGTGATCGCCATTAATGCATAAGGTGCCCCATTAGTAGTGGTATTTCTAGTAGTGATCAAGGGATGGGATTATTTGACATGTCCCCTCGAGGTTAGCTCGGGATGGTATGTAAGCGGGTATAATGCCGTAGTAGAGACCACCGGACACTCGGGTACTTTCGCTTCCGGCTTTGCATCGTGAGTTCGGCAATCCTAGGCGGAGGGCTTACGAAACCGGTCCAAAGTAAGAAAAGAAGGAAAAAGAATGACACAATCAGGGCCCCTAGTGCGGTTGAGCGCTTATGGGTTCCATTCATGCCCCTCCCTTATGCCCTTATCTCGGGCGTAGTTATTCGCGTTTTCCCCAATTTGGGGCGGGGTTGGGGCGGATTCCTGCTCGGATCATGCCGGGAGGTCTTGTTGTTGATTACTCGGGCGCGGCGGTGCTCGGACGTTTAGTAGCGGACTCGAGAATTCTGTTAGAGGCTTTGCACCTCCCCCGGGACGCCCGTTGGTCCTCCGTTCAGAATTCGGTGTTTCCATTAACCGTGATTACTCCTCGGGCTGGCATCTTGAGCTTGAGGTATCGGTGGCGGCACCCATTGAACTTTACCGTCCGGTTCATCAAGCATGCGTGATAGCGGCTTGAGCGGACTATAAGATTAACTCCCGCCGGAAGTTATCGGATCGAAGACCACGATTGGCGAGCTTACAATTGGCCTCTACACGGTATGGCGCCTTTAAAGGTCGTATTTGGGTTTAATCCTTGAGGTATGCCCATTTGGTTTATCGATAGAGCGGGTTAGGGCTGCTACCGCCGTCCATCGGGACTCTGTGAGTTGAAATCCGTCAATGGTGGGTCGAACCAATGCGGGAATCCGCCCTGGCGGATACTAGTGGGGGTGGTCCCGATCAAAAGGTGATGGGTAGGAGGACCATGGGTTGAACTTTGGCGTGGCTCCATTAATCGTCCTTAGTGCCTTCCGCTCCCTTTTGGGTATGGGTTGCGTTCACCGTCCGCCGGAAGCCCTTCTATCCTCTATTGTTCGGGCGGGCTCCTCCTCGGCCTATAAGCCTTGTCATTGAGTTTTTAACTTCCTGTTTGAAACCCAACAATCCCTTTGGTGTGGTTGGCTGGTTTTGGGGTGCCATGTATTTGACGCGTCATATTGGTCTAGATTAAGCGGGCCTGAGTATTTCTTTTGAGCGGCTTTTCCGTGACGGGTTTAGAGCCTCTGAATCCGTCATTGACTATATCTTCACATTATCACCGTTTCGCGCTTGTCTTGTTTGGCGACCTGCCATTGTTGTCCTTGGTATCCGGACTGGGGTTTTGGTCAAGTTTTTCTACACCACTGTTCTCCGCAAAGCGGGTCATGGCGTTTGAGGGCTGCCATGGATTTGACTTTTCGTGTCCTTGGTGCGGGCAAGCCACTTTCACGGATGTTATGTTTGAAGCTGCAGGACCTCGCATCCGGACGTCAGCGATTTGATTTCTCTTGGTTAGGAACCGTGTCGGGAATGCGGCGATTCTTACCTGCTGAATTATGTGGTGAGGTCCGGCGTCGGTGGTACATATTGCCGTGGAAGTTTCGGGAATCGGCTTCGGTCCTCCCAACAACCAATTGATTTGGGCAAGCTTTAAGCCAATGCCAAGCTAGTCCTTTAAGCTTGAGTGGGAGGTATTTGATGGCGTGTAGATCATCACCGGGCCATGTGGATATGGAGGAGGTAGTCCTCGATCAAACCCGGGGATCTGTTGTGCCATCGTATGATTCGATGTTCGGGTTTGAAACCCTCGGGTTTGATGATCCATCATCTTGAAGCATAGTGGGTGTCGGCCCTCGTATTGAGCTATATCCGTGCAGCTCAAATGAGCTTTGTCTCTTGTTTGGCCCGGCGAAATTCTTATCGGCGTGATGGTTATCATCATGTGTGGGCAACGATCCGTGATCGATCTTGTTTGCCTTGCCTTGCCCTCAATATATCTAAAGGTCGGCGTTTCCCTGCCTTGGTACTTTTCTAGCGGCGGGGTGTGGCGAATGGAGGGTCTAGAGGCCTCTTCCTGCCAGGGGTGGCGGTCGGCGCATCATCTTGGTGATGTAGGTTTAGGTGCTGCTTCCTCTAATTGGGGTAGCAGCCTGCGTTTAGGTATCTCTTGGAGGCGGGTTCGTACTCTTGGTCAGGACTTATCCATCTCGCAAGTCTTGGTCAGCTCTAAGCCTTGCGGTCCATAAGCCTGCATTTGAAATGCTCTGTTGGTGGGATCCTCGAGCCACAAATTCTTATCGTCGAGGCTTGCCTCATCTTGGGGAGGTATAATTATCGTCCTCCACCTCCTGCGCCGCTCTATCATGAGGCTGGCTTCTCCCTCCTCTGTGTTGAATCCTCTTTGGAGGGGTTGTCTTGACATTCGGGGTGTTATTATCTCCGTCTTTGGAATCATCATTTTTGCTATGGCGGGATTTAGGCGGCGCGGGGCGGCTTTTTTTGGAGGTCATCCTCCGCTATTCCATCGCCGTTCCCATCTTTTGGGATGTCCACCATGTATATGTATGGCGGTGGCCTTCTAGTGCCTGTGGGCTGGTTTTGAGCGTCTCGGCATCGTCGTCCATCGTCGATGTCTTGGTCGAAGTCAACATGTCGGTTAAATCATCGACAATGGCTATAAAGTGGGTGGTGGGTGGGCGGAATTTCTTTCCGCATCCCAACCTTCGCCGTAATCCGGCCGGCTCTCGATAAAGAGACTTTAGTTTCAGGATGTGTCAAAGCTTGAAAGATGCCAGCGGGTGAACTCCACCGCCCAATTGGATTCGATTGGCGGGGCGGAGGAGGTTCGGAGAGTCCGGCACGGTCACGGTCTTCCAAGAGCAGGATGGAGTTGGCAATCGCCGTAGAGATCATAGCCCCGGCGGTGTCAACCACTGCGCCCTCGATCGGGTCGGCTCGACTAAGGGGCGGGGCCTTTGTCCGACCTCGGGGCCTTTTCGGGCGAGCTAGATCGTGCCCCGGGGCGTCGTGGGGCTTGGCTGGCGAATCCGTCGAAGATCAAGTCTCCGCGGATGTCGGCCGTGTATTAAAACTCCCAAATCTAACCGATGGCGGGCGTAGCTTTGATGCTCCGGATGGCCAAGTGAATTGGCCCGATGCAAAAGCGAACAAAAGATCTTCCGGGAAAAAGTCTCACCACGGACGCGTCATTTTGATGATCGGAAGGAGCCATCGGGCCCTGGATGATGACCGGAAACTCTCAATAAGCACCAATTGGTGTCAAAACCGGAGGATCTGGGTATTGGGTCCCATGCGTCTAGGCGGATGGTAACGGGGACAAGGAACGATGTTTTACGGTTGGGCCCTCCGATGGAGGTAAACCCTACTCCTTGATTAATATTGATGATATGGGTAGTAAAAGTGGATCTACCACGAGCTGGAGGCTAAACCCTAAACTAGCCTATGGTATGATTGTTGTTGTCCTGGACTAAGACCCTCAGTTTATATAGACCTTGGGTAGGGTTAGGGTTACCAGTCGGTTACAATGGTAGGATATCTACATATCGTAGCCAAGCTTGCCTTCACGCCAAGAAATTCCCATCCGGACGGGGCGAAGTCTTCAATCTTGTATCTTCATAGTCCGAGTCCGGGCCCGGTGATAGTTCGACTTCGGACACCCCTAATCGGGACTCCTCGATATTCTCCGGGTTCTTGAACCGAATTCCTCTACTCATTCATGTTGATAGTGTTTGCTAGTTCCTTTAGGATATTAGTAACCTTTCGATAGTCCTCGAGGTCCGTGGTATATCCTTCTTCCAAATACCATGAACCAATAAGGCATAAGTTCTTTCAATTAAAAGATCACAACAGTACTCTTGAGGTCCTCCATTCTATATTGTGATTCTGGTTCGCCTTTTCTATTTATCTGGAAGAAACCTTGAACTTGGTTTGACATATTAATCTATGCATCCACAACTCAAAAGATATGTGTTCCTTGAGTTGTCCCTCTTCATTTATTCCGACCCTATATCAATTGATAGTAGTAATTGTTCATCCGTGTTATCGATGCTTATTATTCTTGTGGTCCGTCAAGCCATTCTTCTGGAATGACCGGGAGAAACAAACTCCGATTACCTCATCCATATCCAAGATTGGGTCAAAGCAGTTGTAATCCAAAATCAAATGCCAAACCAGCTTTTGATTCTTTCTACCTGGATTACCCCTTTATGCAGGTTGTCATGGGTTGCACCATTTCTCATGAATTCTTGGGTGTGATACTTCCCTATCATTATTCATTCCTCGGTCCCTCTTGTTGGGGAATCCAAAAGTGGCTGTGATGTGAAATCGATACTCCCAACCTCGTTGCTTGGTAGTTAATTTTCTTTTAGCATGTTTTATTAAATCATCATCCTAAGATTGATTGTGCTACCTAGTCCTTATTTCGGTGCACTCTTGATTGAGTTAGGATTGTGTTAATCCCTCACTCTTTTGATCATATCATCTTGCAAAAGCAAGGTTGTTCTCGAGCTTAGTAACATACCGGTGGTTCGTGATTTTGAATATCTTCTGGAAGCATTACAGGTTGTCCCTAACTGTTATGTTGAGCTCGTGACCAAGTTGGTTTCTTGTGAAACCCTTTCTCCAAGAATGTTTGGATACCAATAGGTTGGTAAAACAACAACTTGGAGGTTGGAAGATAACACTTGGACTTAGTTCATCACTAAGGGATACCCTTGTGTGTGTGTGTTTGAAGAAAATGATATCTCCATCGGTTGGTCCTCGTGATCAGTTGTTGGATCTATTGCCTTGTCAAAACTTTGACTTGAGTAGGGCCATCGTCAAGTCAAATCGAAAACGATGTTAAATGTTGTCTTACCGTGGTTGATCCCTCGAGCATACACCAACATCTTTTGTCGACCAATGCTATCACCGTGTTCACATGATGGTGGAAGTCGGTGATATGGAAATTCCGATGAGTTGTTGTTGAACCCCACCATTTTGTCTCCCTGATTCATCTTGAACATCAACCTAGTGTTGAAAATTTTATAAGAAATGCCTTCATGTTCCGTTCATGAAGCTTATGCTTGGATGGAAGGTGACTTTCGTTCATGTGCATTTGGTGCAAGATGCCCCTGAGTTCGACAAAGATTTTTTTGTTCCTCGGAATCATCCCAAATCGTCATGCATATATGCAAATGCGCTATGGTTTTGGGCTCGCTACCTCCATTCCATATTATTCCCTAGCACCCAAACCCGATTGATTTGTTCAAGGAAGAAGAGTTGCTGTGAGAATACTAGTTCATGCATAAACTTGATATCCTTGTTGATGGTTCCCACGAACTTGGTAGTGTTTTATATAAGACTACTACTGGTTATGCATGCAGGACAATGTGTTCACATGTATGTAGAAGAACCAACTCATGTTTTGGAGCTTGCTATCTTAGTTCATTCCCGAGAATCCCAACTCATCTCTCGGTTTGTGTTGCAAACTTTCTTTTCGGACATCTTTTGAAATATCCTGTTTCCAACCAGATCTGAATCCGGGAGATATGATGGTTGGAACATTTCAACATATATGTTGTTCCCAGCTTCACCCCATCATGCCAATTTTCCATGGGCTGTCCTTCTTAGCGTTGTTGTCGGATCATCTTCAAAAGTGGTCTTGTCATGGGTCCCATTCATTTCGTGATAAGCAAAAGTCATCCATTGCATTGTCTTCAACAAGGTAGTCCATCATCCATCCTAGTGTGGTATGCCATTTCTTTGAGATCTTTCAATCGATCAATTATCAATTGCCTTAAGATGGTATGAAGAGTTTCAATGATCTATGGATCAAAAGTAATTCTTTTTGCCACTTAAGGAACAGTCAACAAGTCACCTCTCCTAAGGTGCCCCGTTATGGAACCATGGCAATTATTTCCTCGCCACCTTGACACCATCCACCATCTTTCTAAGCATGGAATTGTTGCCCACCAAATCAAACCCCGTCGTTGTTCTTCCATCCCTCCGATGTGTTTTGTGTCTCAACTCGAGATGTTTCAACATCTCATTCCACGAGTTGATATGAAATAGCTTTCTTGAGAAGATCAATCATAGTAGAGTTTCTTTCCGTCATCATCGCGTGGATGAAGATATCAAAAGCAAGGATGTCAAGATCAGCGTTCAGAATCAACAACCTTATGAGGTGCAACCTGGATCGTGAAGATTGTGTTGGTCTTGTGCCCTCATCTTCTTACCTCCGTATTGAATCTCGGGGAGATTCTTGTTTAATGATGAGTTATCCTGACCCAAATTGTTTGTAATTGGTTGCATTCCATCCATGCATCATGTTTGATTTCAAAAAATTTTGAAGTGGGGATGACCAAGCCCTAGCACTAAAGAAATTCAAATAGGTTCAACTAAAAATATTTTCAATGAACCCAAATGGCCTTCAAAATGTTCACCATTTTGGAAAATCTTGAACAAGGCGGAGATATTGCACATTTTTCCATGACATTTGGATTATTGAATTCCATATTTATTTCAATTGGGGCATTAAAATTCTATAAATATTTTAAATGCTCTAATAATTGAAACTAGTTTTGGGTTGTTGGAAATAATCCAAACACTCCCTAATTATTTTCAGGTTTTTACAAAATGGATTAGTATTTTACTAATCCAAAAAGAATAACAAAATAAAAAGCAAACAAATTATTAATAAAGAGAGAGCTGACTTGGCGCCCGGTCAACCCCCCGTCCATCGCCGTGCCGATCGTCCCATCCTTTTGGGAGGGCGCGGGCGTGGGCCCCCGGCCCCGCGCCTCGGCCCGTCACCCCCGCCGCCTCCCAGCGTGGGGCGATGCCACGCACCCCCTGGTCCTCTCCCTCGCTCCTCGCTCCCCGTCCTTTCTCCTCCCCTAGATCCCTCTCTCTCTCACCAGCGGGGCTCGCCCACCGCGTCGTTCACCGTAGCCCCGCCTCCCCGAACCTCTCTCCGCCCCGATTCCCCGACCACCACTCCTCGGCGAACCGTGAGCTCCCCCGCATCGCCGTCTTCTCCCTCCGTGCCGAGATCGCCGACAACGCCATGGCCGTCCGTGCCTCCCAGCCCAATGAGACCGCCCGGACCTGCTGTGAGCTCCCTCCGTTTCCCTCCCTTGTTTTGCTGTTCCGTGCCGCACCCTCGCCACATGCCCGAGCACCGCCGTCCGCCGGCTGCCTAGCCTCCTCGACAAAGCCCCTCGCTCGAACCTATGCACCGGCGTGTTTGGTGGGGGTGCCACCAGCCCATCAGCTCCTCCCCGCGCAGCCGCATCCCAGCGTGTCGAACTCCGGCCACCGCCTCCCGCCACCCGGATACAATACCCGCCGCTGCGCTCGTTGCGTTGGATGCGGGAGAGCACAGGCCGCATTCATGCCATCCGCCGTTGATTTGGTGCGGAGGCGTTTCCCGCCCTCGCCGTCTCCGCCGCGGCGACCATGGGTCCTCGGTGAGTTTGACCCGGTTGACCAATTGACTCCCCTGGGGTCAGCGACCGCGGGCGGCCCTACTAACTAATCTGGGATTAGTGCTAATTAAACCAGATAGTTTAGTTATGCACCTAAGGTCCCGGTCGTTTGACCTGGACCTGCCCGTTGAGCTGACATCACCGCGATATGCGGCGCATTAATTCAATTCTGGAATTATTCTTATCGAAATTCAAAATAGCCCTTCAAAAATCATAGAAAATCAACCGTAGCTCAGAATGAAATAGTTTATATATGAAAATGATCAGAAAATCCAATCTATCCATCTGTACCATTCTCATGCATGATAGAACAACAGGGATGCTGTTTGGCCAAATCTTATAATGGCATTTAAACCTTCACATATGGGTTTGAATTTGAACCTAGGGTTCAAGCGAACTTCATTTAACCCCTAGTTGCATTAGCTCAAACCATCATATTGCCATGTCATGATCATGCATCATATTGTGCATTGCATTGATGGTGTTTCCTTCGTGTTGCGGTGTTTGTCCCTCCGAGACGCGTGATGATGAGTTCGATGACACGATGAAGAACTATATTATCTTGGAAGTGCCGAAAGCAAAACCCCTTTTCATTCGATACAATCCCACTCTCTCCTTCTTCTCTCTTTTCTGCATTACGATAACAACAACAACATATTTGTTACTTGCGGTAGCTGAATTTTCCTGGATGACGACATTGCCACGGTAAATAGATGAAACCCACTAGCATGAGTAGGGTTGTTTGAGCCTAATGTTACTCATACATGCTTGTTTGTCATACTCTTTGCTTAGAGTTGAGTGGTTGATTCATTGGGGATGAAGGGGTGTGTGAACATGTCCTCTTTGTTGGAGCTAAGTGTGTGAAACGATTTGGTAAGTAGCGGTGAGAGGCCATGTAGGAGTACATGGTGGGTTGTCTCATTCGGCCGTCCTCAGGCGGGTTACGTGTTTGTGATCCATGAAACATTTACTACCCACATTGGGCTCCGGGCACTCCAGCTCTCTCGACTTATTAATCAACGTCTCTGTCCTAGAGTTGCAACTAGTTTTCGTGTTTGTAGGATATGTGTTGGGGGTGGTGGCGTACCCTGGGGGAGCTTTTGGGTGGCATGAGGCAGTTTTGGGGCCTTTGTTTGGTGCCTCGGGAACCCCTCTCATCATTTGGGGTGTGGCGACACCCGTCGGATCTCCTCAAGGATGGAACCCGAATAGGCGATAAACGGGCGAGACTTGTGTGGTTGTGGTGTGGCCGACTCCCTCACGGCTTCGCTTGAATTCGAGATACCTGCGTGTAATGGTGGTAAGTGGCGAGGCGGTGTGAAAAATAACCCTCGGTTAACATCATCTATTAATAGCCATGATTAAAGGACTTGGGTTGCCTATAACGTTCATAGGCAGGAATGGATACTCAAAATGAAAGATAGCGTGAGTGCTATGGAGGCGTTCTCGTGGGACGGCGGACCATTGTGTATTGATATGGTGAATATGTGGACTCAATCCTCAAAAGTTTTTGCTTAAGTGTTCTAAGGTCAAAGGGCCTCCAAACTCCCCACCCCTTTGTTAACCGATCATTTATTATTGTTAATCTTGCTGGGTAATTTTTCCGTTTGTTTTTGTTTTGGGAGCTTGTTGCTTATTCCTGGACTTGACGTAACTTGATCCTCGGTCGCTTTCCCTCGGCGGTTTGGGTAATAGCGGGCTTCTCGTTTTCATTTTAATGTTTTAAAGTTTGTAGTGCATTTTCATTTGTAAAGCCTTTTTTCATTTGTAGATATCTACGCTAAGGTTCCGTGGATTGGTTAACGATACCTCCTTCTCTTTCCCTCGGCGAATCAAGATAGTCCTTCTCCCTTTTTCTTTGTGTTCGACCGGCGTTAAACTTCGCGGTGCTTTGAGAGCTTTGAAGGGGCATGGGACCCGTTTGTTAAATCCTCCTCACCTAAAAAAATCTTGGTGTAGGTTATTTTTATGCCAGTTGATTACACAACGGCATATTTGTATATTAAATCTTGGTAGGTATCCAAAACCTTTGTTTTCCTTGGTTTCAGGGAAATGGTCTTGTCTTCCATGACCATAGAGCCCACAACCCCGGTTCACGAGGCCCACCTCTGCTCGGAACCGTGAACCCGGAACAATTTCCATATTCCCCTCTTGCCCTTTGGAGAGGTTTTTATTTCCCTTTGGGGGGCGGGTTTTTGCATTTGCGTTTCATCTATCTATGGCCCGCATTTCCCTTTTTCCTTCTCCGTTGTTCCCTTTCTCTCCGTTGCCTTCAAGTGGATCATCTTGCCTTTTCCCTCCAAAACAAAGGGAATTGTTCCGGAATGGTTCCTTGGCCCGGTCTTATTAAGGTGCGGCCCTGCCGTTTAATGGCTTGGCCTTGATACCCCGTTCCTCACCCAAGCGGAATTTCGACGGGCCGGAAGCAGGCGGCCCTCCCTCTCTCTCTCCCCGCCTCCCCCCCACCGCCTCCCCTTCCCCTTCGCTTGGGGGTTGTCCGTCGACCCCGCCAAACCCCTCCCCGTCCGCCTCCGTCAAAACCTCCCGCCCGGGACCGGGGCCCGTTCCGTTGTGTCGGCACCCCCCCTCCGTTTTGAGGGCCAAATTTTTTGACCGCCGCGTGGGGGCCCGCGACCCTCCTTCCCCCCTTTAAAGCAACCCTGACCTGCCTCCCTCCACAAATTCCCGGCCCACCTTTTTTTCAGCGGACCAAACCCATGGCGATCCCTGTCCCTCCATTAATCCTCCCCTAAGGCCTCGGAATGTATTTTTGCAGAAAAGGCCCTCATCAGTAAAATGGCCCCGGATCTTGCTTACCATTATGGGAAATTCCCCCATCCTTTGTTCTTGAAGGGGGGAGCCGCGTCCCTTGTCCACCCCCGGGAAGGGAGTCGACCCGAACCCAAATATTCTCTAAGATCCCGTGGTTCCCTTTTCCCCTTTCCTCCTTGCTTTTATCTCCTCTTTATTTCACCAAAGGCCAAGGAGTCCAATGTGGTTGTTTGTCCAAAACGGCAAGGACCTCCTGTGGATGGCCTTCCCCTGGCCCAGCCCCTTTTAAACCCCCGGCCAATTCCTGGGCCCCTGCCAAATGGTCTTTTTTGTTGGGCCCTCCCTGCCGGTTCCTTAGAAGTTGGAGATTTTCCGGCCCGGCCGCCCCAGTTCCCCCGCGGGAACGTGCCATCCATCCCCGCTTGCGTCCCTTTCTGGGCCGCCTCCCTGCCCCTCCGCTTTCGCATCCCTGCCTTTGACCTCCCACCCCTCCCCGTGGCCCGTCAAACCGCCCCTCCTTTGCGGGGGGGGGGGGGCCCCTGCCTGTTTGCTGTGGCCCGTCCGGTTGGGCCAAATTCCCGGGCCCGGGTGGGGGGGCTCGCCTACCCGGTGTGCCCCTTTCCCAGGGCCGGCCCTGGTGAGCCCGGCGCCCTCTGTGTGAATTTGGCCCGATCTTTTTTTTTCAGACTTGTTTTCCAATTTCAAACCTTTTCGGAATGTCCCGATCTTGCATTTTAACTTCTAATGGGCTCGGAAAATGTTTTGTAATGTAATTTGCTGGGAAATTGTGAATTAATATTTTGCCACTTTCTCTTGTTTTTTTATTGCTGTTTATTTCTTTGTAATTAGCCATGTTAAAAGATTTAATTCATCTAAATCCGAACTTTCGAATTAAATGTTCTTTTATGTAATTGGGTGGAAAAATGCCGTTAAACCATTTATTTATTTTAACAACTTAAAGTTGTTTTGGGCAGAAGGACCGAATTAAATTTGCTATGGGGATTTTCCGAATTGTTGTTTCTTTTTCGGCCTCTTTAATTGCCAAATAGCTAGTTTTTAGCTCCACCTCTTCCTGTTTAACAACTTTAATATTGTTTGTGTCCTAACGGATCAAACTAAAAAGTTTGTGGTGAAAGTCTATAAACCGGCTAGAGCTCCATAATTTGTGGTTGTTTGTGCATATTGCCATGCCATGTCTTTAAAGGAATCTCTATTGTTGTGTCGCCTGTTTATGTGATGGTTGTTTTACTATTTGTTTGGTTTCGGTTTGCTTCTCTCTTCCTTTGTTCGGGTTGTGAGGATTTTCACTTTCCTTTGCTTTTCATGGATTCGTTCTTCCTGGGGATTTCGGCAAGATGACCTCCCTAAAACCTACTATCTTTGCTTGCTAGATGTGTTTTTGCTAATTATTTTCGATGATCCTTTTATCCCTCCCAAATTGCCTGAACCTCTAATTTTGCCCCCTAAACAAATTTTTTGGTATGTTACCCTTATCGTCATGGTTTTGTTGCGGGAAATGGTTTGTTCCTTGTTGGCATGGGGAATTTTGTTCCTTGTTGGAACATTTTACTTGGGGATTCACAAATTCTTATTTAATTAATGCATCTATATACTTGGTAAAGGGGAAGGTGTTATCAGTGTTTTGTTCCCTCTTGGCCCCTAGTTTGTATTGGTGTTATGTTCCCATTTTGCTCCCAAGGTGGGGTTTATAGGACCCCTTGACGGGTTCCTTTGAATGATTTTGAAGGAAATTGGTTTTACCATTTGCCCCACCACCTATCTTTTCCCAAATCTCTTTTGTGCAGTTGTTGGTGAGATAACCACGATAGCCCGATCTTGTGGCGAGTCTTGGGAGTATTGCCATGACTTGTATAACGGATGTTTTGAAGGTCGAGGTACCACGATTCCGAGGATTTCTTGGTTATGTGTTGTGGATGGATCTGGTGGATCTAGGTATTGTTAGTTTGGGTGATATATTTTGTGTCCCTGTATCCCCAACACCAGATTGCATAACCAGAAAGTTTGGAGTTTATAGGTGGAATTCTAGTAGCTTACGGGATATTCTTTCCGGCGGATGTATGATTTGAGATTGGGGTTCAGCGTCTAGTGGTCCGCCCATTCACGAGTCGATTCGGTGGTGGCGAGGCGTCTTAAAGAATCCTTGGCTATGCTGATTGGGGCGTCTTATTTGTCATTCGTGGCGTCCGCTATCGTCGTGTCGTGTGGGCCCCACCACGAACACTTTGGCGAAATCTCTATCATGTGTTTGTTCGGCTCATTCTTGAAGCCAATCCTTTGTTTTTGTTTTGTTTTGTTTTGTGGTATTCAAGTTGCTTCAATGCCAAGTGTTGATTCCATACCTTTCCTAAATGGTGTTCTCATATTGCTATGTGAATACTAATCCTTTTATCCTTGAGCTTGTCATGTTAATTCTTTTCCCAACCGGCATGCTTCTCTTCAAGTGAATCCGATCATTCCAACATTAAAACATCAATTCTAAGCTTTTTCTCAGCGGTGTTCGTTTCATCCGACCCAAGTTGTTTTGATTTCCCGCCTCCACCCTTTTCTTCAAGGACTCAGATTTCTTAATCAAGTATCCATTTTATTGAGTGAAGTTTCTTCATTCTTTTCTTTCAATGTTCTTATCCGGTGTTTTTCCATGAAGATGCTCAACAGTTTCAAGTTCATCATTCATCATTCTAATTATTCTTTTCCGGTGGACTCAAGTCAAGTTTTCAGTGTTGATCGTATTCTTTTCATCATTTCAAATGCTTTTCCATGTCGGTGCATCTCTTAATCATCCATTTCTCGCTATTCAATTGTTAGGGCGTTGAAGATATCTCAGAAGATTCTAGTTTCCATTCTCAATTCACTCAAGTTCTTTTGAGGATGCTATCTCATTCAAGCCATTTAATTCAACCGGTGCAATATCTATTTCAAACAATTGTTCAACGGTGGTTCTTTTGAGTGGGCCCTAACCCACAGGTCTTTTCCCAGGATCTTACCTGACTCTTTTATTTTTCCGGAGTTATTCTCAAATTCTTTGCAAAGTTTGGCGTAAGAATGATTTATCATCAGTCAAATGTATTTCTCCAAGATCTTCAAATTATTTTCATTGTTGGTTCAACCTTCCTAATTTGCATTCGGTGCTTCAATAATTCATGGTGGTGTTTCTCGTCGGCATTCTCAAATTTTGAAGATTAAAGAAGAGTTTCTCTTAAATCTCGCTTCTTTCTCTTCAAGATTCATGGTTCTAGCCGTGCCATCCTCATAATTGTTTTGATTGTGAGAATTCTTTTAACCCACCGAACATTTCAGAGTCTTCAGTTTGATTCTTGAGCCCATCATCTCAGAATTATTCATTCAAGCGTTGAACTCTGGTTTTCCAAATCTCACGGTGCATCGTCGAAATATCCTCTAATCAGTTCATGATCTCTTCGTTCTAATGTATCTAAATTTTGTCAAGCATCTTTATTCGTTTTTCCAATTCTTCCCGTGAATTGTGCTTTATCTACGTTCATTCTCAATTATTATGGTGGTTTGTTCAAGAGTTCTCTTCCTTCGTGATCATATAGACTCATTCGTTCTTTCCAATTCCCGAATTGGTGTTGAAGACCTTCCCAAGTTTGCGCTATATCTATCTTAATCATTATCAATGAGAATAAGTAGTATACCTAATCCATTTTGTCATCAATTTAATTGGTGAAGGATGAGCATAATGTAATTCTTATTCTTGTTTCATCGAGTAAGTTCAATTCCTTATTAGGAGGATCATCAAAATTCTTGATTTCAGATGTCATCTTTTCTTTCGGAGTTCAACTTTTCTCGGTTATATCATTTCAAAGCTTCATCTTATCCTTGCAAGGCTTCACCTTGTGTTGTCAACTTCTCTTTCTTTTATCACCCTTTGTTTACGGGAGTTCTCCATGGAGCTCTACATGATGGTTCATCAAGGATTCTTTTAATTATTAATTGGTCATCAAGATTTCTCTGGAGTTATGATCCGTAAGCTATACTCAAATTGAACATGGTGCTCAACACATGTTTTGTTTTGAGGAGTTCAACATTCTTCTTCTTGCATTCGAAGTGCAATTCTTTCTACCTTATCTCTTGAGATGGTGTTATGTCACTCTTGGCAATTTCTCCTCGTGTTTCATGATTCACATGTTGTCAAGAATGAGGTATTTTAAATCCATCAATCTCTTCATTGGACTTATCTTGGGCTTTATTTCACCTAAAGCTTTCCCTAAGGATTGTTGCTATTTATGGTGCTTATGACCCAAGTTCTTCATTTGTCCTCGGTGAAATAAGTTTCTCGTCTCCTTGTTGATATCAATCCAATCATTTGTTTCCGTTGGTGGCGAAGCTCACCTCATAATTTGAGATGGTTTCCATAAGCCCACTACAAGCTTAATCATTTAGTTGTTGGTTTCCAACAACTCCGTTCAATTCTTCTTTGCAAGGGTGCTTTTCCAAGTTCATTTCGCGGCAGAAGTTGTCATTATCTTCTCCGTTCTTTTCTTTCCAACCATCTAGTTTTTCATTGCATTCTTTCATTTCTATCGGAGGCTTTGTGATGCTGCTCTCTTCGACCCATCATCTTTCTTTTGTCAAGATCATGTTCTTTTCCTTGCTTATCGTTTTTAACGGTGTCATGTTTTCATTGAGGTTTCTCATCTTATCAAGTTTTGCACCTTCCTCAACGGAGGCTGTGCAAAATCCTTCTTACCCTTGTGCCCTCTTTCTATAGTTAGGAAGGTTATGTTGTTGATTTCATCAAGTATCACCCCATCTTCTCAAGTTCATGTTATATTCCTTCCATGCTCAATCGGTGCTGAATTCAATTCTTCCTCTCATCTTGTTTTTAAGCGGGTGGTTTGAATTCTATCTTGTCCATTAAACTCTTGATTTATGCCTTTTCAACCTTCAAGTTATCGTAATGTTCCTTGTTCCTCTTTTCTAACGAGTGTTTTCAACTTTGTTCATCTTCGTTGCTCTCTTTCTTTCATTTTGCTCAACCTCTCAAGGTTCTTTGGTTTCTAAGTTTGTCAAAAAGCAACTTAGTTTTACCTCTTCTCTTCCTCTTCCTTTTCCCCGGTGCCATCCTAGATCTGGGGGCGAGATCCTCTCGTAGTGGTGGGTGTTGTAACACCCGGATACAACTTTCCATATTAAGTAACTCCGACTCTTGCCCTTTAGGAGATGTGATTTATTATTTCCTTCGTGGTTGGGTTTGTCGGTTGTTTTGCATTTTGTTCTTGTTCTGCATCTCATCTCATGGCATCATCTGCATTTCATCCGCATGTTTTTCAAAACTTGCATCCGTTCGAGTTCGCCGTTTCTCTCCGTTGTCGTTCAGTCGGATACACTTTCGCCGCGCAAGCCTTTCTCGAAAATTTCATTTTATTAGTGGTTTAATAATGTTCTCGGAATGAGTTGCAACTTGTCGTCTGCGGTCTTATTATAGTGTAGACAGGCCGCCTGCCAAGTTTAAATCGCATTGAGTCCATTTGATAACCCAACCGTTAAACCTACTACAGCGATATAGCGGTATATTAAATCGAGACGTTTTGGTCTCGGAAACGGATGCCGAGCCTCCTCTCTCTTCTCCCCTCGCAGTCTCACCACAGCCCACCTAGTCCATCCTCCTTCCCTCTTAGCTTCGGGGTTGTCCCGTCTGACCTTACGGTCAAAACCCTCTCTGCCGAGTTCGCCAGGACCCTCAGCGCGTCGAAACCTCCCGAACCCGACCGGGCACTTTCGTTACCGTTGTTATGGGATCATCTCTAACATCTACAAAACATCTCCGTTTTGTTATTTGAGCTCTAACTTTATTAGCGACCGTCCGATTCGATCGGAGGGACCCGAACGACCCTACCTAATCCCTGCCTATATAAGTCTAACCTAGACCTAGCCGTCCCATCCATCAAATCCTCCCCTTGCCGCCACTCTCTCCCTTGGTTTTGGCGCCGACCAACCACATCATCGCCCGATCCTCTCTGTCCCATCCATCTCGGATCCATCCCCTCAACAGCCTCGGACCACCTCCCGTGATTCCCTGCACGCAGCCAACCCGGCGCCGCCCTCACCCTCGAGCTCCACCGGAATCGCGCCCTGGATCTCTGCTTGACCATCTCCATGGGCCGAGTTCCCCGCACCTCCTCTTGTTCTTCCGAAGGCCAGCCAGCCCGCGTCTCCTCCGCCTCGTCCTGCCACAGCAGCAGCGGGCAACTCCGCATCCCGAACCCGAGCACATACACCGTCGTCGTCTAAGATGGCGCCGCCTGGTTCCCTTTCTCCCTTTCCTCCGGTTCGCTCTTCTCATCTCTCTCTTTGCGTGCGGCTCTCCAGCCCGCGCAATGGAGCTCCAAGTCCGTCGGCCGCCTCCGTTCGATCGGCCTGAGCGGCACCCAGCGACCTCCCGTGTCGGATCGGCCTCCCATCCCTGCGCCCGAGCTCCCTTTACTAAAGCCGTCGCCCGCGCCAAGTTCCTCGTCGCGCCGCCTCGCCAAGTGCCTTGCTGCTCGCCCGGGACCCTACTCCGCCGGTTCCTTCACCGCCAAGTCCTGCGCCACGCCATCTTTGTTCAGCACCGAGCCGCCACCAGTTCACCAGCGCCGGGAACGCTCCGCCATGGCCGGATCTGCCGCGTCGCCGTCGCCTCCTTCTCGGCGCCTCCTACGCCGCTCCCGCGTTCGATCGCGATCGTCCTCGCCTGGCGGTGACCTCGCGAACCCGCTCCACCGTCCCGGCCTCGTCAAACACCGCCTCCTCCTTTGCTTGGCGGGGAGGGCGAGCAGCGCCGATCCGCCTCGTTTGCTCGTCAACGCCCGCACCCTGCCTCGCGTTGACCCGCGCCAAGTTCCGCGGCCGCGCTGGCGCTGGGCGGCCTGCGCCTCGACCAGTGGCTCTGCCCCTTTCCTCTCCACCGGGCCAAGGCCCATGGTGAGCCTCGGCGCCCTGCTCCGTGCCTAGCAGATTTCGGCCCGATCTGTTTTTTCAGATCGTGATTTTTGCCAATTATCCGGAGAATTACCGTTTTGCAGAATAGTCCCCTAGATCTTGCATTTAATAACTTCCTAATGGTGCATCGGTTAAAATGTTTTGTATATGTAATTTGCTCGAGAAATTGTGTAGATTAATATTTTGCCACTTTCATCTATGTTTAAAATGTTTAGCTTGCTGTTTATTTAACTTTTAATTATGCCATGTTAAAATGATTTAATTCATAACTAAATAACGTAATTTCGAATTAAATGTTCTTTATATGTAATTGGGGTGGAAAAATGCCTGAATTAACATGGTCCACTTTATGTTGATGTTTAACAACTCAAAAATTGTGTTTAGGGCAGATCAGGACCGAATCTAAAATATTGCTCATGGGGATTTTCCGGAATTGTTGTTTCTTATTTCCGGCCTCATTTAACTTGCCTAAATAGCTAGTTTAATTATGCTCCACCTCTTGCCATGTTTAACAACATTTAATATTGTTGTGTACCTAACGAGATCAAACTAAATAAGTGTTGTGGTGTTCCGTCAATATGCAACTTCGTTGCATATTGAGCTCCATAATTGTAGGATTGTTTGTGCATATTGCCATACCATGCCTCTTTAAACGGACATACATCATACTTGATTGTGCATCATGCCATGTTTATGTGATGGTTGTTTTACTATGTTGTTTGTTTGTTTCGGTTTGCTTCTCTCGTTAGCCGGTTTCGTTCGGAGTTGTGAGGATTCGATTCGACTTCGTCCGTTTGTCTTCTTCATGGATTCGTTCTTCTTCCTTGCGGGTTTCAGGCAAGATGACCATACCCTCGAAATCACTACTATCTTTGCTTGCTAGATGCTCGCTCTTTTGCTATGCCTATGCTCGATGCCTATCACTTGCTATATCAAGCCATCCCAAATTGCCATGAACCTCTAACCTTTTGCACCCTTCCTAGCAAACCGTTGTTTGGCTATGTTACCGCATTACTCAGCCCCTCTTATAGCGTTGTTAGTTGCGGTGAAGATGAAGTTTGTTCCTTGTTGGAACATGTTTACTTGTTAGGATATCACAATATATCTTATTTAATTAATGCATCTATATACTTGGTAAAGGGTGGAAGGCTCGGCCTTATGCAGTGTTTTGTTCCACTCTTGCCGCCCTAGTTTCCGTCATATCGGTGTTATGTTCCCGGTTTTGCGTCCCTACTAGCGGTCGGGTGATTTATAGGACCCCTTGACAGTTCGCTTTGAATAAGACTTTTCCGCAAGGCCCAACATTGGTTTTACCATTTGCCTCACCACCACCTATCTTTTCCCTTGGGAATTCGCTCTCTCGAGGTCATCTTTATTAGCCCCCGGACGGTGCTTTTCTAAGTGCTGGCCCGAACCAAAGCTGCTGCGGGGCCCCTCGTGGCAACTCGAGGTTTGGTTTTACTCGTAGGATGTCTCATCGGTGTTGCCACTGAGCGAGATATGTGCAGCTCCTATCGGGATTGTCGGCGCATCAGGCGGTCTTCTTGGTCTTGTTTTATTGCTGTGAAATGTCTTGTAGCAGGATTCGAGACTGATCGGGCTTCCGGGAGAAAGTCTATTCGCCGTTGATCGCGAGAGCTTATCATGGGCTAAGTTGGGACACCCTGCGGGGTTTGAACTTTCGAAAGCCGTGCCAGCGATTATGTGGCAGATGGGAATTTGTTAATGTCGGTTGTAGAAAACCGAAGTTGATCTTAATTAAAATACACCAACGTGTGTAACGTGATGGTCTCTTCTCGTGGTCAGGAAGTGAACTGATGTTGGAGTTATGCTTGGCGTAAGTAGCCGGGATCACTTCTTGATCATAGTTGTTCGACCGTGCTTTGCCCCCTCTTCTCGCTCTCTTTTGCGTATGTTAGCCACCATATATGCTAGTAAACTTGCTGCAGCTCCACCTCACTACCTGTCCTACCTTGAAGCTTAAATAGTCTTGATCTACGGGTGTGAGATTGCTGAGTCCCGTGACTCACGGATACTTCAAAACCAGTTTGCGGTGCCGATGAAACCGTGCGGTGATGGACCGAGCTCAGGAGGGGCTCGATGAAGATCTTGTTCTTTGTGTTGTTTCGTTTGAGTTGATCGGTAGTGGAGCCAGTTGGGACGATCGGGGATCTGTGTAGCATTTGGGGTAGTCTTCTTTTATTTTGGTTCCGTAGTCGGACCTTGATTGTATCTGTATGATGTAATGTTTTACTCATGTATTGTGTGAAGTGGCGATTGTAAGCCAACTATGTATCTCTTTTCCTTATGTATTACATGGGTTGTGTGAATTACCTCACTTGCGACATTGCTTTCAATGCGGTTATGCCTCTAAGTCGTGCTTGACCACGTGGGAGATATAGCCGCATCGAGGCGTTCAACTTGTTGGCGGCATGTGATTCACTTTTTGTTAGTGTATACATCGCCGGAAATGTCACAGCGATGACATCGAGTCCTGCCTAACCTGCTATAGCCGGGTTCGGAGTCTGTTAGCCGATGCTACAGCCGGATTATACCTGGCGACCGACATGCTCGATGTTGATTCATGTATGCATGTCCTATAAGTTAGTGCCACTTTGGGTTTCTGACTAGCCATGTCGGCCCGGGTTCTTTGTCATATGGATGCTAGCGACACTATCATATCGTGAGCCAAAAGCGGCAGCGGTGCCCAGGCGATGGTAAGGCGAGACAGGTGGGAGATCTGGTGTGTGAGGCCGCAAAGTGATATGAGGTGTTACCGGCTAGATCGATGTGACTTGGAATTGGGGTCACGACAGCCGGTCTTTGGCGGGTGTACCTTTGCGGATGAAATGCCCAAGAAGAGTTATGCGATGTACGTTGAGAACAAAGCGAATTTACATGACATGCCCTCCTTTCATGAGTCGCCCGATCGTGATGCAGTGGGGTCTGCAAGAACCCGTCGGCGTGGTCCCCTTCCGCCGCCCGGTGCAGGCTGCGCCCCAAGTGAGGGTGCAGAGGCGAGCTCGATGGAGATTAGTGGCCCAAGCGAGGAGCACATGTCGGCGTGGTGATCTGGGCGTCATCCTCGGGAGGCGCGATCCCTCCCTGAGGCGTCGGTTCTTGAGGTGATGCAGCCTGTGATTCCGAGTCAAAGCCGGAAGCCTCGAGGATGTCGTGGTGGCGGCATCCATTGCTCACCATGGTGGGCACCCTGAAGTTGTCCTCAAGCTCTTCCTCGGCCTCGCCCGGCTGGTAGCATCGTCCGGCCTTGGTCGACTTGCATGGACTTGAGGAGCTCATAATAGGAAAGGATCGGCGGCAACAACATCTTTGGGCCGTTGAAGCGGCGGAAGTACTTTCTTTGTCGGCGAGTAAGTACTGCACCTTGCGATTTCTTGATTCTTTGCTTTCTTTCTGGGCTAGCTCTTGGGACCCCTTCTTCAGGACCCTTTGGGTCCATCGTGAAGCAATCCTCGCCTTCCTCGGCACCCCGTTGGCCTTGTGCACCCGAGCCTGCATGCAGCGCCCGGGCCGGGCGGCCGAGAATACTGCCTTCGCCTTCTTAGAGCCTCGAAATCACGAACTTCGTTGCCCTTCCTGCATGGTCGGCTTGGAGCACAGCGGGCGTTCCCGTTCTCCTCCTGCAGGTTATGGACAATAGCTGGTTGGGCTGGGACTTGGCTCCTCCTCCAGCTGACAGGCCCGGCCTAGGGCCCCCGCAAGACTGGCTGGCACACAGGGCAGCACCATCCCCCAACCCCCTGCCAAGAGGTGGCGCGTTGCTTGATGTCCCTTTGCGGTCCCGGGATGGAGGATGAGGTGAGCCAGCGTTTGAGTTGGCGGCTTGGGTCGTTCGCCATGAGCTCTTCGGAGGCCGCGATGGGCGCGATGAACCGACTTAGCGAAGAACTTGCGGGTGTCGACTCGCATCTCGAGGTGAAGGTCTTGGCTGGCGGAGGAGTGGCGCAAGCTGAGGTGGCTGTCAACCTGGGCGCAACCAGCGTGACCTTGACAATGCCAAAGCGGCGTCCCTCAAGAATTTCCGCAAAAGCTTGCTCCGAGCCTTGGAGGAGGCTCGCGAGGCTGACCGCCCGTCGCGAGCGCGTGAGCGTAGCGGGAGATCGAGCCTGGAGTGCATCCCTAGAGCAGCGGTGGAGTAGCCGTGAGCCATATGCGTCGCTAAGGGGGCCTTTGCCGAGAAGGAGGTCGAAGCGAGGCGGCGGCTCTGGGAAGCCGTGGGCGCAGCCACTGAGCTCAAGCAATGGGAGGCGAGGGGCGTCGAGGTTGCTCAAGCGAGAAGATGCCGTCGGGGCTCGTGAGGCCAAGGTCCGGAGGAAGTCGATCGCCCGGGTGGCCGGGTTCAGCGGATCTCGAAGATCAGTGCGACACGAAGCTGAAGCTTGCGAGGACCCGAGCGTGGCAGGCAGGACCGCCGCTCTCGAGCCCAGAGTTAGGCAGGCGGAGAGGTGTGGGAGGCCCGGCGGCTGCCTTGGTCCTGGCGCAGGCGGAGTTAGCCTCCGCCAGCGAGCTACTCTACTTCAAGCAGGTTGATGATGCGAGGCCGTCGCCGCGGCGAAACAGGAGGAAGTGCTTCCACGGCGGGCGGCTGGGCCGCGAGCATGCCCCCATGCTTCAAGACATCCGGAACAGGGCTAACACCGCCATGGGCTTCATCTGCGGCAGAATGCCCCCCCCACCACTCGAATGGCCTTCCCAGCCACCTAACCTTCTTCACCAACATGGTGGCGCTTTGAAGCCAGGTCGGACGGGGCCCACTAGCTCGTGCAAGAGAGGGCAGGGGCCTGCTGGCGGCGTTCTCCGCATCTCCAGCCACCTCCGGAACACCTTTCCGGACGCCGACTTCTAGCGCCGCCATTGCCCCGTGCCACAGGCGTCCGGCGACTGGCGCGATGGGTGGAGGACAACATGGGCGCTGGTGAGCCTTAGCCTCGGCGATGATGTGTGATGATGGTCGTCGCGAACGAAAGCGGACGTGGTTAACGGCAGCGGCGGAGGCATCGCCCGAAAGCGCGAGCCCGTCGCCCCGGCGCAGCAGTGAAGCGAAGACAGCGGCGGCAGTAGCGCGTCCGAAGCGATGTAGCGGCGACATATCTGGCTGATCCATGTCCTCTTGTCGTTTCATCCCGTACTCAAAAACTCAGGCATGGCGCCTAAAGATTGTGAGAGCATTTTGGGAGGAAGCCCCTCATGTAAGCAAATCATGATTTCTACTCCTTATATGCGAACCGAGTGCGTTTTGGTTGAGTCATGAGTCCGTGGCAAGTTTACGGCTGTGGCTTACCTTATTTGGGCGAGCCCTCGATCGAGGTTGTGAGTCGAGAATGCGCTCTGGGGGCTCGAGGAAGGGCCTGCTGACCGCTTGAGAGAGGGCCTCGCGAGGTTCATCGCCAATAGTGGTGCTACATGTGCTGCGCCCAGCCCGCTCGCGAGGGCCAGCGAGGAGAGACAATCGTGCGCCGTGACAAAGCAAGGCGGACAGCAATAAGTCCTTTCGAACAAGAAAAAGGTACCCCAGCGTGCATCAAGGAAAACTCAACTTCAACAAATCCAAATCAGAAAGCTAGGCTACTGAAGAAGAGATCAAAGCAAATGGCCACGTCCAGGCACCTAGTCTAGTATGCGGTCTTGAGTCTTCTCACAAGCGAAGCTAAGTGCTGCCACTAGGCGTTGGTGGGAGCCCAGGGCTGGCGGGCACCCTAAGACTGCAGGCGTGTACATCCCCACTCATTATTACGTGATAGTGTCACGGGTGGCGAGCTTCCACGAGGCTTTGGGCCTTCTTCACGAGGAACCGGCCTTGCTTCATATCGCCCAGACGAGGGCCCGCCTTGTGCCTCCCTCGACCACCTTTGAGCGACGAGGCAACTTTGGAGCGACACAAAGGGGGAAAGGGGACGCCAGTGGTGCCCTTAGCGACCAGGTCCTTTGCGGGGAAGGCTGCGCGGCACCTCCCAGCGAGAGGCCTACCTCCGGCTGCTGCACAGCCGCAGTGAAGTGGGGAGGGGCCTTGCTCCTGACTGCCTCCTCGTGCCCCCCAGTGTGCTTTCCCCGGCGAAAGAGATGCCGCTATGTTGGGTTCGTCGACCGACGTTGTGACCTGGTTCACTTGCAACCTACTGTTTGCGTAAGCCTGCTCCTGAGAGATTAGCGGTACCCTGTAGCTGTTGTTGCTGGCGCGATCGTTGCGGTTCTCCGTTGGTTCCTGGAAGGCTTCAACTTCTAGGGTTCCTTCTTCCCAATCTTCTCCAAGGAATGAGCCAGGGTCGTCCTCTGGTGCGTACTCCTAGTCCATCATGCAGAACCACGTAGGCTTAGGGGCCGTTACAGACACCTCGCCGTGGTGCCCCCACTTCATGTCACCCGGCCCAGCGTGGCATCCACGAGGGCGTGTAGCGGCATCACACGGACCATGGGCGGCTTGTGCTCATGCTTATCGGGCGGCGGCGGCGGCGGCCCGTCGCCGCGTGCCGCCCGTCTTGGCGTGTGAAGCCCCAGGCACACCGTGTAGGCGCGTGGTGGCGGCGAGGCCTGCCGTGAGACCCGTGGTGGCACGAGGAGAAATTTAGCGAAGAAGCGGCGCTCGATGCCCGCATCCAGCAGCTCAGCCCGGCAGCGTTCGGCAAGCGCATCGGCGCTCTCCATCACCGGCACCGCAGCAGCTCTCACGCCACCGTGGCGCTGCCCGCATCATCGCTGCTCCCGCCGTGAGTGCGGTGCCGTTCTTCTTGCCGTTGCTTGCTGCCACAGCAGCGGCTCGTACTACCCGTGAAGTGAGGTGGATGGCGTCTGGCGCGCCGCCGCGCCCGGCAGCATTGGGCGGCTTCGCGCCTCTGGGCGCCAGAACTCGAGAGTCTTCATGGACAGGTGACACCCGCTCGGGCTGGCCAAGCTGCCCAGTGATCGAGTCGGCCTTGGGTTGCGGACATCGGGGTGTGGGGCATCGATGGATCGTTCGGCGGGGAAGAGGCTCGGCGCACCCTACAGCACGCCAAATGTTGGATGTGGGGTTACGGCAAACCCTTAAGGTTCGAACTACAGGGGTGCTTGGCATAAAGTTCTTTCCCTCCTACCGATCAGCGCCCTAGCTAGCTAAGATCTGCGTCTGAACTCGGCAGGCAGCAACCGAGAGAACCACGAGATTTATACTAGTTCGGGCCACCGTTGTGGTGTAATACCCTACTCCAGTGTGTGTGGTGGATTGCCTCTTGGGCTGATGAAGAACAGTACAAGAGGAAGAACAGCCTCCTGAGGTTGAGGTGTTCTTGTGTTCGGTGTGTGGCTAAGGATTGGCCCAAGGCTAGACCAGATCCAGATGAGAAGCCCCTACTATGGTGGCTAGTTCTCTTATATAGGCCTTGGTCCTCTCCCCAAATATTGAGCGGGAAGGGAGCCAATAACGGCGGGCTAATTTGAAAGGGGACGGCTAGTACAAGCTATCCTGACAAAAATGGTCTTTGCCTGCAAAAGGCTCTGGTGGTGACGCCGTCTTGGGCTCCATGGTGACCTCCGTCCTGCTGTCCTGCTGGTCTTGGTCTCGTTGCACTGATACGGAAACCTTTGCCTGATGCCTCGGTACTCCGCGCCTGCGCTTGCTTCCTTAGCACCAAAGAGGAAACAAGGACGCTGCGCGCTGGCACCCGCCTAGTGTCGATCGTCATGGCTTACATCACGAGAGCCTCACGAGGTTTGCCCCGCCTTGATATCTCCGCTCCTCGCGAGGCAGCCTGGTGAGGCCGCTCCTGAGGAGGTCTTGCGTCGTCCGCCTCGCGAGGCTTTGCCCATCGCGAGGGTCTTGAATGCTTTGTCGATGAAGATGGGACATACAGGCCTGCTCGCATAGCCACGCCGTGGGCCGTAGGCAAGCAAGTCTGGGAAACCTCGTTCCCAGAATGCCGACATCCACGGACACTACAAAAAAATACACTTCCGTGATGATACGTGTTTGACACTGTAGGTTACGTTTTCTGTCATGCATGTACATCCATGACAATTTTATGAACAGAATCCGATAGTCATACCTATCTCTGTCGTAAAGTGTTCCATGACATTACCAAAATTATCATCACGAAGTGTCCACTTCCATGACGATAAATCACAGCGTCACGGAAGTGCTTTCGTCAAGGGTGACCGACACGTGGCATCCGCGTAGCGAACGCCGTTAAGCTATCGGGTCCGGTTTTGGATCCAATAACCCGTTAACAGCCGGACCAATGGGATTTTCCCGTGTAAAATTCTGATTGGTAGCGAAACATGTATCGACTCCGTGTTAGCACAGGTGTCACTCATCCAATGGGCGAGATCGCCTATGATATGTTGACGTGGACCGGCCCAAAAGTGGCCCAGAATGTTTAAATGGGCGGCCCAACTAAAGGCCAGCAGTTTTGTGGTCCATAATGGGCCGACCCAGCTAAAAACCCAGATTTTGCGGACCATAATGGGTGGCCTTGCTAAAGGCCCACAAGATTTCTTGAGCCATAATGGGCGGCCAGTAAAACCCACAAGATTTTGCGGGCCATAATGGTCGGCCGGTGAAACCCACAAGATTTTGTGGACCATAATGGGCGGCCCGACTAAAGGCCCACAGTTTCACCGACATTAATGGGTCGGCCCAGTTGTGAGCCCACAAGATTTTGAGGACCCTAGTAGGCGGCCCATTAGCTGGCTGCCATGTTTTGGGCCAATTGTGGGCCCATATTTGATCCGGTCCATTAATGGCCTACCACGTTCCGGTCCTAACAATGGCCCATATGAGATCCGGCCTGTTAAAAGCCTACCACGTTACAGGCAAATTACGGCCCGAGATGGTCCGACCCTTTAAGAGTTTGGGCTAAATTATGGCCCATATCGATTGACCCCGTCAGCTGGAGGCTATGCTTTTGGGCCCACTTTCTAAAGGCCCATTTAGTAATTCGTCCTAATATTAGTTTACGTACTTGTTAAGGCACCTTAACATTCGGCCCTATATTAATTTTGGCTGTTAAAGCCCATCATATAGTTGGGCCTAACTACGGCCGGTTTGCATCCGACACTTGCATGACATGACGATTATCTTTGGGCCAAACAAGGTTTGAGACAATTTTGGCCTATTAAAACCCCATGATTTGATTGGCACAATCATGGGCGAAGTCCATTGAAGACTACGCGGCCCGTGAGCTGTTAAACGCGTTTAGGCCCAACCTGCTTCTCGACCTACTAAAAGCCCATTGAGTTTTCTTGCAAAAAGAAGGGCGGCGGTTTACTCGGCCTATTAAAGGCCGAATCTACTAGTGGGCGATTTAGATTTAGGCCTTCTAACGGACCAAGATAGCCAGGGACCATGATGCGGATCATACATCGTGATTGCATGGCACGATTATGTCTTAGTAATTTCACGGTTTGGCAGTTCTTTGAAGACAGGATATATATATATATATATATATATATATATATATATATATATATATATATATATATATATATATATATATATATATATATATATATATATATATACTAAATAGTAGGGTACCCTAGTATCCCGAACTTCGTGCCTGAGCGATTCTGACACCCTGGCAAGGCTTGCGGGTGACCGCAAGGTCCTCCATGGTTCCTTTGGAGCCATTCAAGAACAAAGTATTTAAGCCAAGGAGACAAGGCCCGGCAAAAGAGGGCTTGCGGGAAGTAACAAGGCACCTAGGAGACAAGGCCTCGGCAAGAGGAGCTTCCGGGAAGACGGTGGTGACAAGCTTAGGACGCGACAAGGCAACAGCGTGACAAAGCGCTTGCAGCGCCAGAACTACCATTCTATTCCTGCGCTCAGCACATCCACCAGCGTGTCATACAGCACCTTTCGGTAGCGTGGCAGAAACTGTCTTGACCCGGTGAACTGCGGTGGTGGCAGCGTGACAAGATTGCCATCGTGTGCAGCGGTGGCGTCCACAGCGGTCCCTGTTTGCCTTGTTTGGGCGACATGAGCGGGCATTTAATGCCTTTGTCCCCTGCCATCGAGGGTTAGGTATGATACCTTTGTGCGGTAGCTGTACCAACGCAATTCCTTTTCCATTTTACCCTTGTCTACATTGCCACTGTCGGAGACCAGCGAAACAAAAAATAAAGGAGGCCCATGCGCAGCGTAGGGGGGTTGAAAGGTTGAACGCGAAAAACACTCACGCTAGGTCTCGTTAGCAACTGGTGTATCTCTGTAGCACTTTCGGCGTTCCCTAGCGAACTCAATACACTCGAGACATGCAGCGGTAGGAGTGTTATCTCTCCGAACTCGAAGCTCGGCTAGCTGCTCGTGCTTACCGCCTCGATCTGCTCTTCGTGCGACCTCCGCCCCTTGAACGAAAGGGCTCGGTCCGCCGGTCCCATAGGTGTTCGTGGGTCAGATCAACTTCCCGACATCTTTGGGGCGCGAGCGGCGTCGAGATTGTGAACCTGATCCGGCGTTCACGAGCTAGATCTTCTTCTTCATCGACATGCCACAGAAGAAGAAGGCGGTGGCAACTGATCCGTCCACGTCGATCCCACCACCACCGGAGCAAGCGGGTGGTGGGGTAAACGCCGGCGGAAGAGCGCAGGCGTCGACAAAGGCCACAGTGCTGCCAAGTCAAGGACAAGGCTGCGCGAGACCTCGGCGTCCGTACATGCACCGCGTCCATCTCGGAGGCGCGGGACCGGCAGCGTCATGGTATTCACAATGCCATACGTTTCGTTGGACCAAGATCGAGCTGGTGGATCTCGGGATGCTCAAGACCAGCATACTGCGCCAACATGCGAGCGCGAAGCGAAGCCGCGATGCGCTGGGCGGGATCTGCTCCTTCTAACATAGTTAGAAGTCCGAGCATATCCGCTCCTCGCGCCGTTCGCCAACTGCCGCCCACCACTCCGGCGAAGCTTTGGCGAGAGCTCAAGCTGCTCTGGATTATCCTCCAACAGCCGACAAAGTCGATGAATGGAGGCCACCATCGAGTCTCATCGGCTTTGCCAGGCGACACCCGCGACGGCAGTACATCGCTGCGCGGAAGGACTGCCAACCACGAGCGGTGGCGGCAAAACGGTGGGGTGCAACCACCATGCACTCTCCACCCGAAGGCTAAGATCGCCAACTCGTCGGATCCACCTCGGCGGCGACTCCACGCGTCGCCAGACCCACGAGCTCGTCGCGATCGCGCCAAGTTCTTCACGACAGCAAGAAGGCGCTCGAACTTCGCGCCAGCGCTGAAGAAGAAAGCGGCGTCAATCCGACCAGCGCTGGGCCCTCTGTCGACATGCATGCGCCCGAGAGAACAGGCGACTTACCGTCGTGGTAGGTTGCCCTGCGTTCACTTTCGTGAGCTGCGGCAAGTCGATGGCCCGGCAAGAAGAATTTCAAGCCAGCGTGCGAGAGAAATGCGGCGGCAAGGCGCATCCGTCGGAGTTCCTCAGCATCTACACCATTGCGGTGCAAGCTGCGAAGGCGGGCGACAAGATCTGGCCAACTACTTCCCGGCGGTACTCAAGCCCAATTTGAGATCTGGCTCATACGCGCGGACAACTCCATATCCTCTTGGGCGGATCTATGCCATCGGTTTGTCGGCGCCTTTACAGGCAGCCACAAGCCTCATAGCCAGAAAGCGATCTTCATCTGCTGCGCCCGAAGGAAGGAGAGCCCTGCGCAAGTACATTCAGAGATTCAGCGCGTACAGCACAACATCCCGGATGTCCACCCTGCGCGATAATCAGCGCGTTCCATCGAACATGCGAAACCGTAGGATCACGGGAGGAGATGGCGATGTGCAAGATCGGAGAGATGTCGATGAGCTATATGCTGGCCGACAAGTGTGCGCGTGCTAAGGAAGGAGGAGACACCCGGAGAGAATCTGAAGCGGAGGATCGATAGTGAGGAGGCTGCGGCAAAGAAAAGTTGGCGGCGGAACAACGGGGAAGAAGAAAGGCAAAGATGTGCTAGTCGTTGAGCAGTCCGACAGCGGAGGTGGCGCCAAGAAGGCCAAGGATGGTAGCTCGGTAAGGAGGTTGCGGGCACCAACTGCCGGGGTTGTGGCGGTCGCCGACAAGCAAGAGCGGCACCAACAAGCGATCTTGCCAAGATCCACGCACCAAGGGCCATGACCTCAGAGCTGCAAGAAGGTCGAGCAGCTTATCGTCGAGCAACAAAGGCTGAATCTGACGGAGCGACAAGGAGAAGGCTCGAGGAAGGTCTGGAGGAGCTAGCAAAAATGCCGACCGAGGAGGCCTTGCGGCAAAGGCCAAGCGATGGCAAGGAGCAGACCTCCCGGCGCGACAGCGATGAAGATAGCGGCGATGAAGATATGGATGATGACAAGACCGATGAGCAGGAGTTCGAGAAAGCCACGGAGGTCTTGTGCGTTGGTGGCGGTGCTTCTCTGCATACTTCACCGCCAGCTCAAGCGGTGGATGCGGGAAGTCAATCTGGCGAACCATCCGTCGAGTCACGCAAGCCTCTGAAATGGTCCATACGCCTATCATCTTTGATATTGAGGACCACCTACGATCGCATAACTGCGGTCGGGTGCTTGCCGATGTTGGTTTCACCAACTATCCGCAACCTCAAGGTCACTAAGATGCTAGTTGACGGCAGGGCCGGCTTGAACCTGATCTCCTCCGCGGTACTCTACAAACTCCAGATCCTTGATGGCGAGCTCGAAGAAACGGCACATTCAAGAATCAATCCGGGAAGGAGCAAGCGAAGGGAAAGATCCGTTGCGGTGACATTTGGCGGCGAAGTTGAACTTCAGGACTGAGAGGTCACTTTTGGCGTTCTGACTTTCCATTGCCTTACAATGGGATACTTGGCCGTCTAGCTTTTCGCCGATTCATGGCAGCCTCTCATTATGCATACAACATCTGAAGATGCCATGCCGATAAGTGTCATCTCTGTCCTGGCGACAAGAAGGATGCTCTTATCTGCGCCGACAAGATCTCCGGAAGCGGAAGCCGCAAGCGGATGCAAAGTCACTTGCCGTTGAAGCTCCGGGGGAAGAAGAAGACCAAGCCGGCAAGAGCTTTGATGCCCACTCGGCAGCGCACCTCTTGGTGCTGCGCTACCGTCGAGGGCACCATCGAGCTCCACCGGCAAGTGTAAGAAAGGCGATGGCAGCTCCACGGAGACCAGAAGGTGTCGCCAAGGAGGGCGGCACTGGTGGTACCTTCACCATCGGTGCCACTCGACCCTAAATAGGAAGCGGCTTCGTTGCTTTCCTGTGGCGAACGTCGGCGTGTTTGCGTGGCAACCGTCGACATCCCGGTGTTCCCGGAAAGTGTCGAGCACCATCTTGCCGTCTGTCCTCATGCTGCGGCCCGTCAAGCGAAAAGTCGGGAAGCGAGCGGTGGGCGCCAGAATTCATCGCAGAAGAAATCAAGAAATTGGAAGCAGTAGGAGCCTTGTCGGAGGTGCTCCATCCTACATGGTTGGCCAATCTGTAGTGATGCGCCAAAGGCAAGCGGAAATGGAGGCTTTGTATCGACTTTACCGATGTTAATAAAGCTTGTCCCAAAGACCCATTTCCTTGCGGCGCATCGATCAGATATTGACTCCACGGCGGATGTGACTTTCTTTCATTTCTTGATGCATACTCGAGGTACCATCAGATCTTCATGGCTGAAGAGGATGAGGAAAAACGCATTCATCACCCATGTGGCACATCTTGTTTACGTCACGGATGCCTTTCGGATTAAAGAATGCTGGTTCAACATTTGCAAGAGTAGTCCATGGCGCTTTTGAGCCGCAAATACGAAATGTGGAAGCCTACATGGATGACATAGTGGTCAGAAACAAGGACAAAGCGACTCTGATTCAAGATTTAAGCGAAACCTTTGCAAATCTGCGCAAGATCAACCTCAAGCTCAACCCGAGAAGTGTGTGTTTGAGTCCCCTCGGCAAGCTTCTCGGATTCTTAAATGTCTCGGCGGGGAATTGAAGCCAATCCGACAAGATCAAGGCCATTGACAGATTGAAGCACCAAAAGCGCGTCAAGGATGTCACGAAGACTTGCGGTTGCGTAGCTGCTCTCGGCAGGTTTATCTCTAGGTCTGCTGGCGTGCCACCATTTTCAAAATATTGAAAAGGCAGGTCAATGAAAATGGACTCGAGCGGAGGCTGCGCTGCTGAGACTTAAAAGATACCTGTCCTCCACTCCGACACTTGTCGCACCTAGGCCACAAGAGAAGTTGCTGCTATATATAAGCGCAACCAATCAAATGGTTAGTGCTGCGTTAATAGCGGAGAGGGAGGCGGATGATGAGCTAGCAACCCGGCGGGCGCATCCGGCGACAAGCAAGGGACTTCACCGCAAGCTCTAGTCCCGACAAAGATGGATCTGCGCATGCGTGTGAGAAGATCGAGAAAAAAGAATGGTGCAGCGCCAGTTTACTTTGTCGGTTCCCTTTTGCGAGGGGCTAGGTCAAGGTACTCTGGTGTGCATAAATTGCTTCGGCCTTCTCTTGGCCTCGAGAAAGCTGCGCCATTACTTCAGCACATGAGATCACGATCGTCACTGCTTTCCGCTGAAGAGATCTTTGCAAAATCCGAAGCAGCAGGCAGGATTGTCAGTGGGCCTTTGGAACTGTCAAGCTTTGGCCTCAAGTTTGAGAGAACTTCAACTATCAAAAGCGAGCATTGGCGGAGTTCATAGCAGAATGGGCGCCAACACAAGATGAAGAAATTCGAGAAACAAGCATCCCGTCAAGGAAGCAAGCAAAGAGTGGCTGATGTACTTTGATGGTGCCTTCTCGCTGCAAAGCGCGGTGCTTGAGCGTGCTACTTGTTCACCACGGAGAGCACCTCAATCGTAGTCGGATGCACTTTCCCAGGGCAAGCAACGAACAATACTGCGGAGTATGAAGGTTTGCTTGCGGTCTCGAGATCGCAGCAGACCTTGGGATCAAGAAGCTCATTATCGGGGTGACTCACGGCTTGTCGTCCGCCAAGTGAACAAGAATTATCGAGTCCATTGATGGAAGCTTACGTTGATGAAGTGAGAAAGCTAGAAGAGCACTTTGTGACCTCTGAGATGGAATATGTTCCAAGAGCTCGAGCGACATTGCTTGATGGCACGTCGAAGTCGCCACTTAAGTTACACATGGAACCAGGGATCTTTGTGCTCAAGCTGACTCAACCAAATCTGTAACGCCATCAAGCTGGACAGAACAAGAAAGGAAGTTGATTTACGGTGACTATTTTCGTGAGCTCACGAAGCAGCCGCCAAGAAGGTCCCAAGATCAACACCAAGAGTCTTGAGGCGATCTGCTCAGAAGCAAGCCCTAGGGTTTGTTCCGTTCAGCGAGCGCTCCGACAAGTTTTGCTCCGGCAAGCTTGCGAGGCGTCAAGCTCGGCTGAGCGCGGTTCTCGCCGTGAAGCGGATGTTCCAGCAGCAGCAGATGTGCCTTTAGTCCTTGTTGTCGAGCGCAAGCTCCGGCATGGGAGCAACCAATTGTCCATTTCCTTGACGGAGAACTTCCGAAGAGCAAGAAAAGAAGCGGAAAGAAGTAGCCCGGCAGTCAAGTATGTACCAGTTTATCGACGACAAACTATCTGAGAGAAGACTCAGCGGTGTGAAATTGAAGTGTATTCACGGGAAGATGGGCGAAGCTGTTGGCGAGAGATACATGGAGGCATATGGTCACCACATTGGCGCAAAACACTAACGGCAAAGCGTTCGGCAAGGTTTCTTTTGGCCGACAGCCCTCCGGGATGCTGTTGCACAAGTAACCAAGTGTGAAGCATGCGGTTCCATTCCAGCGAGATACACCAGCCGCTCAAGCTCTCGGGCGATCCCTTTATCTGGCCATTTTCAGTGCAGGGGCTCGACATCCTCGGCCCCTTTCGAGCTGTCGGGGCTTTGAGTACTTTGCATTGCAATCGACAAGTTCACAAAGTGGCGGAAGTGGAAGCGGTGAGAAGGTGGCGGCCACGGTCGGCGGTCAAGTTCTTGGTCGATTGTTTGCGTTTGGGATCCCTAACAGGATCATCACCGACAACGACACACAATTCACGAGCCGCACCTTCATGCAGATCGTCCAAGATCTTGGCGCCAAGGTCTGCTGCCAGCCATTGCTCATCAGAAATGCGGTCAAGCGGAGAGGCGAATCTTTGAAGTGCTGCGGACTCAAGACCAGGACTTTCGACGGGCTGCACAAGTCACGGAAGAAAGCTGGATTGAGGAGCTGCCGGTGGTTCTTTGGTCGATTAGGATGGCCTTGAATCGAAGCCCAGGCGACACCTTCGCTCTAGTCTATGGGCGAGGCAGTTCTCCCCACGGAACTTCGTGTCTGGGTCACCTCGAGTGCTCGCTTATGATGAGCTCGAGCAAGAGCGAGTTGCGACAAGATGGCCTTGCTGCTCCTTGAGGAGGACCGTCTTCAGGCATTGTCTGAGCTGCTCGATACCAGCAAGCTGCGCCCGCTACCATAGCCCATAAGGTTAATGCGGAAGTATCAAGGAAAGCGACCTTGTTCTTGGTAGCGTTCAGTCCATAAGAATTCCAACAAGTTGGCCTTGAAGTGGGAGGGCCCTAACGGGTGAAGCAGTCACTAGGCTGGCGGCTGTCATGCCTTGAGACCGAAGATGGCATTCGGTGAGCAACTCCTGGAACATCGAGCATCTTCATAAGTTTTACCCGTAGAGCACGGTTCGGAACCTGTTCAGCAACCACCTATACAAGTCTTGCCGATGTTGCATGTAATCCTTTGTACAAAGCGAGGCGAGACCCGTGCATAAGTAAAGTTCATGTGCTCCGCACATCTTGTCAATTCATGCTTTCTACATTTTATTGCATGCGTTATCGACACTTTGTGCAGCACCTACCCGTAAGCAATAACGAGCGCAAGGCTCCATATCTTTATTTTCTCTTCTTTCTCTTTCTCGAAAGAAAGGAAGGTTCCCTCGCCCACAAGTTTGCGGGGGCAAGGAGAAGATAATGGTGTGGACCAGCGTCGTTCAAGAAGTTTAGCCTTGCCGGGAAGCAAGCGACAGAAAAGCTATGTTGCTAAAATTTGAGCAATCAGTTTTAAAATTTTAAGTTATTCTCCTCGAGCGACCGTGCTTTGTATGGAAAACCTGTGTGGAGGAACCAACTCGTGAATAGTTGTGCCCTTACTTTGTTTGAGTCCGCTCAACAACTTAAGTGAGCTGCGACTAGTTGCGACAAGGTTTCTTGTCGGTGGCGGCATTGCCGACAGGCTCTTGGCGTCCACTTTTCGGCTCGCGACAAAAGGTTACTCTGTCGACAAGTTCCCTAAAAGCGTGGGGCAAAAACATACAAAGGAAGGAATCAAGTAAAGGAAATAACATAGCAATCAATACCGAAATAGAGTTATATTACAAGATAGCTTATGCAGCTCTAATAGATTGTTCTCATAACATGACCAGCGGCGACAAGAAAAGAGAAAAGCAGGTGGCCTAATCTCGCGGTCGCCATCAACCCTCTTGATCTTGCTCACCTTGTCCACAATGGAGTGCGACAAGGGTCTTGGCGCTTCCACATCAACATCCGGCAAGGACTTGAGGGCGTTGGTGAGGTTGAGGCCTGGATTGCGAGCCACCTTCATCGGCACCTTTTGAAGAGCTCCAGCGATGAATCTGGCGCGACTCGTCGACCACTGCTTTGGGATCTCTTCCGAGGTCATCTGGAGGGCTGTCGCCGCGCCCTTGAAGAACAAGCTGAGCTTGGCGCTGGGTTGGAGGTGCTCATCGGAGGAATACCAAGATCCTCCATCCCGGTCGCCAACTCCTGTCGATAGGCTGCGGCGGGATCCACAGACCCTCGGTCCGATGCTCCACATTCTCCTTAAAAGCGTTACAGGCGGCGTGCTTTTCGCTTGACAACGCCTCGTCGGCCTTGATCTTCTCCTTCAAGGTCACCTCCTGCTCCTGGCGCCGTCGGTGTCCTGAGTCAAGGTGGTCGACTTCAACTCAAGATCTGTGTTGGAGTCCTTGGCGGTGCTGAGCTCTTTGCTCCTCTCGGCGAGAGCGGCCTGCAGCTTCGCCAAGAGTGTAAGCGTCCTTCTCACGCTCATGCTTGAGTGCAGCAAGCTCCTCGCCGCTTTCCTTGAGATTGGCCTCCAGCTGCGTCACCTTCGTCTCGGCTCCTTCTTGGTGGCCTCGGCATTCTGGCGGCATCCTTTGCTTCCTTGAGAGCCCGCCAAATGTTTGCTCGGCGGCATGGCAAGATGCTCGTCATGGCTGTCAAGATTAACCTTCCTCTGCCAACTCGCCTTCCCTGCGCAGATAGCTTCTCGGCGGCAAGCAGCTGTTGCTCTCGGCTTCAGCCTTCTCGGGAGGAAGGCTTTCGCTCCTCGGCGGTCGCTCCCGCTCCTCTGCCAGGGCGGAGAGCTTCTGATTGAGGCCCGGAGCTCCTTGGCGCTTCTCGATGCTGCTCCGCCTTAGCGACAAAGCGCTTCCGGGATTCAACTTGGCTTGCGGTAGCGCGGTAAGTGACAACAGCTTCCGTGCAGCTGCTCCTCCTCAGACTTCGCCTGCTGCTGCTTGGTAGCGTCGACCAGCGTCGGCCAATGGAGCGAGCAGCTCTTCGTCAAAGGTCTCTCCTTGACGGAGCCACAGGAGCTCGACACCGGGGAGCTTGATGAAAGCGCCATCGCGGCCTTCAAATAAGGCGTCGAGCTGGGGCTCTTGAACTGGCTGCGGCAGCGGCGGAGGATCGGCGATCGGCGTGGCGCGGCAGCTCCTATGACCTCGGGGCCGTCGGTGCGATCGTCGGACCCCTCGCCCGGCCTGCGGCGGCAGCATGGCGGCCTCTCCGTCGGCGGGCTCGTCGGCGCCCGACTTCTCTCTTCGATGGCGGCGGCGTCGTCGATTATTGCCACCTGCGTCCTCCTGCGGCGACCTCGGTCTCCATTGGCTCTGTGGCGAGGCGGCCCAGCGGACGGAAAATGAAGAAAAGTCAAGCAAATATTCAAAAGAAAATCAGAAGATCGGGAAGAACACAAGGGAAGTTTTCAAGCGAAGGATTACATGCTAGGGTCTCTGATCATGGTCTCAACCATTGGGGCACCTTGGTGCTGTCCCTTCTTTGGAAAGTTGTCCCTTGGGAGGGCGGCTCCCTTCAGAATCCTCCCTTGGCGGTGTATGTCGAAGGCGATGGCATGTCGGGAGGCGGCTTGAGGCACTCTGGTGAGGCTGCTCTGCTCCTACACAATCAAGTCGAGATATCAGCAAAGAAAGAGCACCCATGCCGCTAACGCAGAAGTAAACCATATACTTGCATGGGGGCTGCTTTGAGGAAAAATTCTTGCGGGTCCGGCAAGGTGGTACTGGACCGCCTCCTGCTGCCATGATGGGTTAGTCCTCGATGACAATCACGGGACCTTGGCTCTTTCGGCGCTCTGCAGGCCCAGCGTCACGAAAAGGAATGGGTTGAGTGAAGCAAATCAGATACAAGACAAAGCAACAAATTGAAGAACTACAAGTACACCAAAGAATCTTACTCTTCTTCTTCCTCGTCGGAGCTGGTAGCGGAAGATCAAATTCTGCTCGCCTCCGGTCACGGCGAATGAGAGTGGGTTCCTTGGTAAGCTTGGCGGGAGCGAAGCGGTGGTGCAGGAGGCCCGCTCCGGTTGCATACTGCGGCATGAGTGCTCCAGCAGCAGTGCTTGCAGCGGTGGGCGTCAGCGCCATGGCGTGTGGCTGTTAGCCCGTCTGCCGCCGCTACATCTCCGGCCTTGCGAGGCGCCTTCTTGGTGGGCTGGGGGCCCTTCATGACAAGCTGTCACGAAGGTGGGGAGGAGGCACCCTCGGCGGGCTCGCTCGACTCAGCCGGGCCCGACAAGCTCTTCCTCACAGGCAAACTCCCTCGCTCGACAAGGCTTGCCGCCTCTGCCTCTGCCTCCTCCGGTGAATCCGAACTTCGCCCGCGGCAAGCTGCTGCCGCCTCCTCCAACTTGAGTGGCGTCTGGCGCATCTCATCGCCGGTGGTGTCGCGGGTGAGCTCTTACATTCATCAGGCGGACCGGCACTTCTACCAGGCGTCAAATAACTCCCGCAGCGTCATCTGCGAGGCTCTTGCCAGGGATAATTCCATGCGAGTCGCTGGCTGTCATCATTACGCGGATGCGGTCGAAGCGAGGAATTGTTACCTGTGGGGCGACACCCCTCGGCAACCTGAACATTTCGGGATGATCGGGATCGGGCTTGAACAGTTCCAAGAGCGCCGCATCCAGTTCCAAGATAGTGAAGTTGAAGTTGAGGCGAGGCGCAGCCTCTTGATATCCGGCGTTACGGAACTCGGTGGGTCTCCTCCTCTCTGCTGCAAAGAAGCGTCTGGCGAAGAAAATCTGCCAGCGGTGCCTACGGTGAGCAGCAGCAAGTCTAAAGCGAAGAGATTCGGGTAATGGCAATCTTCAGCCTAAGCGTCTTCGGAGACCCGCGTTGCTCAATCGTTGCAGCGCACTATTGGGGTTTAGGCTTTGGGCGGTAAATGGCTGCAGCAGTTCTCCTTGACAATCCATCACCGATCTGCCCTCCATTCCTCACACTTGCTGCGGAGCTCTCCTCCAGATAAGCTTCCTTCTTGC
>JAHIAM010000632.1:0-34414 GCA_021605205.1 Aegilops longissima
GATTTCCGATCCGATTTTCTAATCTGTTTTATTTCTTGCTTGTTTATCGAATCGGTGATTCAAGCGCACGGAGTTTAGATTCTGAAACCGCCGTTCAAACTAACCTACTTACACGAGTTTTGCTCTTGTAAAATTTTAACCTAGTTTCAGATTGCTAAGAGTCGTTCTCTCTCGAGTTTAGACGTTCGATGCTTTATTTGATTGATTCTTTTGCAACTTGGGTTCTTAAGATGAACTATCTGGTTAGATCTTTTATTGAGATTTCCCGTGCATTAGATGAGTACTTATTGTATGCTTGTTGTTTATGCGTTAGATCACCGGTCGCGCTTGTTACTTTGAATCTCTAGGTCTCGCGGATCATCAGCAAGGCAAGTAACACTTGATCATACCTTTTCTACTACCGGTTTTATTGCATTAGATCAAACCCTCAAACACTTGCATGTTTAGGATCTAATTAAATTGTGGGATGGGAAGTAGATTGAGGTAGTACCTATTACTGTTTTACTTATGAAACCTTGGGAGTTACTTCTACTTTTGCTTATTATGCCATGCTATGCTAGTAGGCGTGGATTGGGTGAGTGAATATCCATGACAGATGTGAGATTGTTAATTAATGGTTTATCTAAGGTGGCAACCTAAACACACATCTGGGTGGATTGAGGCACTGGTTTCCATCGAGACTTACTGTATTTCTTGGGACCGCCACCCGGGCTCTAAGGGATCATAAGATTATTCAAGCTGGAAACTTCCGTGTGCAGCCACAAGCCAATTATGGGCTCTGGCGTAGTTGACTAAGTTGTCTGAACTCTTACGGGTAGGCTAGCTGATGTAGGGGATGTAGGTTGATACGGTCTACTCACATGTAAGGTGCAAGCGCTTCGAAAGACTATGTCTCGGTCATCCGTTTCTCAAACACCATGTAGTCACGAGAACCAAGCGGAGGCGTCGAGTCTTGTGGGGAAAAGTCATAAACCTCTGCAGTGTATAAACTAATCATGATTAGCCGTGTCCCGGTTATGGGCGTTTGAGTATCTGGTAATTGAATATCAAGTGAATCTCAACATGTTACTTCTAATAAAAGTTATTGGGTTTTGATGAGTACTTTTTAATTGGGATTGAGGATCTTGTCAACCATTCTCAATGTTTAACAACCACCATGATAGTTAAATAAAATTATTCCTTTGATGTAGGAAAAACTAGCTTTATGCAAATGTAACCGTAGAGCCTTACCACCAGCCAAATATGCATGTAGTATAGGCTTATTCCTTCATTGCTCTTTATGTGTTACATTGCGGCATATTCCATGTCTTGACCGTTTTGGGCTGCAACTTTCACGTTGCGGACTTTTAGAACGACGAGTAAGGTGTTAGGTCGTGGTTCTATACTCGGTGATGCCGATGGAGTTGATGGACTCACTTATCTTCCAAGCCTTCGCTGTTATTGTTAGATGGCCTTAAGCCATATTATTGTATTAAGCTCCCTTGTGGACAGCGATGTAATAAGTGTGTGATTGCTACTCTGCTATAAATCCTTGAAATCTTGTGTGGTGTCGGCATTCTTGATCCGGGGATGACCTTGAGCACGAGACTTGATCCATTAAGATGCGGTCGCTCTGAGAGAATGGTATCGAGCACCTGTTGGCTGTTGTGAGACCACGACCACTAAGTTAAAGCCATAGATCACTACTCTCTTCCCATTTTCTAACTCCTCATCTTTTCTACTCTCTTTAGGATGATGATCGAAGATCAAGTACACCCAACGGATGAAGGCACACTTTTGGATTTCACTTGAAGGAAGTTACCAAGTACACGAACATTGGACTACCAAGCTTCACGGGACTTTCAGCGCCACTCTGCACTGAAGAGGGCTGGAAGATTCACGCTCACGTTCGAGAAGGACATTCACCCCAATCACCAAGCCTATAGATAGTGTTTTTAGTGCACCAACTTGGAGTGCAGGAAAGAGCATGGCAGCTCACATCACCATGGGGCGCATTGGAGAAGTTTATCAAGAAGACCTCAAGGACACCATCTATCAGATTTGCGGACGCTTGAGATGACAAGCTGGGACGTCGTCGGCACCAAGAAGGATAGATCCATTGCAGCTTTCATCCAGGAGTTAAATCAGCACATTCGGCGCAAGAGAACCAAATGTGCAGCGACATGTTGGAGTTGCAAAAGACAAAGGAAGGATCATCGAGCTGGAAGAAGAACTAAAGACTACGCGCAAGGACTACATGGGCGAGATCGTAGCTCGGCAAGACACAATAACGATCTTAAATGCGAGATCGAAGAACTCAAGAAGAAGTTGGCGCTCGAGGAATGAAGACCGGTATGTCGAATACCCAGCGACTACATCAACATCGGCGACACCGATTCGGATCCAAGTGAACCCGACTTTGAAGGCGAAGCTGGGCAGGACATCATGGAGTCTTCCACGGTTCAAATTAGTAGAAGTCCCCACATATTAGTAGTATTCCCTCCATGTAAACATTATAGTACCGCACCTTTTGCGATAGTTAGATCGTTGTAAGCCCTTGTTTGATTGAATGAAGTGATTTTGTGTGCATTTGCTCATGTGCATTTGGGTAGTGATTCCCCTTAGACCTCATTCTATTCTAAATTTCTCTTCTTTTCTAAACCCATCAGATGCCTCGGGCGCGACCCGGATTCGTTTTCCGCGGAGATCACCCAATTGATCGACAGCGAGAACACCCTAATTCAAACATTGAGTGCAGAACCAGGCAACAACAACAACAACAACAACAACCACCACCACCACTGCGGATCATCGACTCGTTTCCTTAGACTGAACCGCGGTGTATTCGATAACACCGAGCCGATTGTAGCGAATGGTGGCTCCATAAGATAGGAAGGGCTGACCACTGCAGGATGCGGATGGAGAAAGAGTGAAGTTTGCAGCTCATCGACGAAGGACCCATGGCGACATGGTGGGAGAATTTCACGACCACTTACCGTGAACAACATCACATGGGATCAATTTCAACAAGCTTCCTTGCCTTGCATGTTTCATTAGGAGCTATGGCCATGAAGAAGCGTGAGTTTATAACTTCGCCAAGGAGGAAGGATTGTTGGCGATATGTGGATGATTTTAGCAAATTAGTACGTTATGCGGATAGCGTTGCTCTGAGCCTGACTAAGCAGGAGAAGTTTATAGAAGGACTGAATGATGAGTTGACATGCCGTTGATGGTAGCAAGTTTCAACAACTACGGAGTTGGTGAGCCGAGCCCTCATGATTGAAGGAAAGCGGCGACAAATTGAGAACATAGCGGAAGTATGGGCAAGGAAGTATAACTCTGGAGCCAATGAAACCTCGTTATACCCTAAATCAGGAATTCAGTTTCAGCATACCCATGGAGGAGGTAATTAGCACAACCATAATGGCACCAAGAATGGGAGCAGGGAATGGAGGAAGCAGCGGACAGAACTGCACCAACCCGTCAACACCATCCAAAGTAGACCTGAGTCATATTACTTGCTTTAAGTGCCGCAAGGCGGGCATTATGCAAATGACTATGAAGGCGAATGGAAATGGCAATGGAAGCTCTGGAAAGAAGCCCAACCCTTTCACGGGGGCGGGTGAACCACATTGATGTGGAGGAAGTTGAAGATCAACTGATCACGATGTCGGTAAGTTTTGGTTAAGTCATTTACTGCGGTTGTTCTTTTCGATCTTGGTGCATCGCATTCATACATATCAAGGGATTTGTGGATAAGTACAAATTACCGACCCAAGCCCTTAGGTCACCCATGCTATTAACCTCACCGGAGCAGAATACATGGCTAGTAAATGGTGTGATCATTGCCATTAAGATTGGACACTATGTTTTCCCCTCGGACCTAATAGTTACGGAATCCCAAAGTTGGATGTGATATTAGGAATGGATTGGTTATCAAAGTATGGAGGAAACATAGATTGCACCACAAAGTCAATTTTGCTCACCACACGGAAGGAAGAAGGATTAAGTATGTATCACGGCAGCGCGAGGAGAGCACAAGTTAATTGCTTATCGGGGTGGTGCAAGAAGAAGTACCGATGGTGAAGGATTATCTGATGTATTTCGGAAGAGTTGCGGGAATGCCACGGATAGAGACATTGAGTTTTGATTGAGCTGTTGCGGAGAACAGGCCCGATGTCGAAGCGACCGTACAGGATGCCCATAAAGGATTTGGCGGAAGTCAAGAAGCAGATTAAGGAACTATTGGATAAAGGTTTTATCGCCCAAGTTCTTCACCTTGGGGATCACCCGTCTTGTTAGTGGAGAAGAAGGATGGATCTTTGAGAATGGTTGTTGATTATCGTGGATTGAATGAAGTAACAATCAAGAACAAGTACCCACTACCTATGATAAATGATCTGTTTGATCGTTTGCAAGGAGCAAAGTGTTTTCCAAGATCGACTTGCGATCAGGGTACCATCGATTGAAAATTGGGGGCAGGACATACCCAAGACAGCATTTACCACGAGATATGGGTATGCGAGTACACCGTTATGTCATTTGGATGACTAACGCATGAGCCTATTTCATGAACACGATGAACAAAGTGTTTATGGAGTTTTTGGATAAGTTTGTCGTGGTGTTCATTGATGACATTTTGATTTTCTCGAAGAATGAAGAGGAACACAAGGAACATTGCGATTGGTTTTGGAAGCGAGGAACACCAGTTCTATGCCAAGTTCAGCAAATGTGAGTTTTGGTTAAGGAAGTTGGATTTCTCGGACATGTTATATCCGGAGAAGGATAGCGATTGACCCCACAAAGGTTGAGACCGTAACCAAATGGGAAGCACCAGCGACAGTTGGAGAGATTGAGTTTCCTTGGACTCGCGAGGATACTACGAAGATTCATTGAAATTTCTCAAGAATTGCCAAGCCTATGACTGAATTGTTGAAGAAAGAAAACAAATTCCTATGGGTGAGGACTGTGAGGCAAGTTTTCAGGAGTTGAAGAAAAGATTGGTTACCTCACGGTTTGATATTGCGGACCGGACTAAGGACTATGAGGTGTATTGCGGCGCTTCCGTCGAGGACTTGGGCAGTGCTTATGCGAGGAAGGAAGAGTTGTTTAGTATGCTTCCGACAACTTAAGCCCCATGAGTTGAATTATGCCACTCATGATTTGGAGTTAGCGACCGTTGTGCATGCCTTGAAGACATGGAGACATTTTCTCATTGGAAATCATTGTGAAGTATATCACGGATCACAAGAGTTTGAAGTACATCTTCACACGAAGGAATTGAATCTCAGACAAAGGAGATGGTTAGAACTTATCAAGGATTATGATATGATTGCATTATCACCCGGAAGGCTAATGTAAATGGCAGACGCATTGAGCCGTAAGACCCGCGTAAATACCCTAATGATGGGAGGAATACCCAATGAGTTAGCCGAGGACCTTGAGAGCTATGTTTGGAAATAGTTCGAGAGGCTATGTAGCAGCATTGGAGATTCATCGACAGCGATGGACAAAATCGAGAGAAGCCCAAAAGGCGGATAAGGAAGTTGCCTCTATAAAGGAGAAAATGAGCAAAGGAAAAGCTAAAGGATTTCGTGAGGATGAGCACGACACCCTATGGTTTGAAGACCGTGTTTATGTGCCCAATGACCCGAGAGATCGGGAAGTTGATTTTACAAGAAGCCCATGATTCACCTATTGATTCACCGGAAATACCAAGATGTATTTGGATTTGAAGAATATTTTACGGTGGACCGGAATGAAGAAGGATATTGCGGAGTATGTAGCAGTTTGCGGCGTATGTCGAAAGTAAAAGCGAGCATCGAAGCGGCGAGGATTATTACAACCATTGCCGATACCGAATGGAAGTGGGATAAACTAGGCATGGATTTCATCACAGGTTTGCCAAAGACCCGTTCAGGATATGACTCGATTTGGGTTATAGTCGACCGTTTAACAAGGTAGCTCATTTCATTCGGTCAAGACTACCTATAGCGGTGCTAAGTTGGCAAAGATATACATGACTAGAATTGTGTGCTTACGGAGTTCGAGGAGCATCGTGTCGGATAGAGGAACCCGGTTTACCTCGAAATTTTGGAACGGTTACACGAAACATTGGGAACCATTTGGAATTGATGCACTTTCCACCCACAGACCGATGGACGGACCGAGAAGAGTCAATCAGATTTTGGAGGACATCTTTGAGCTTGCACTAGATTATGGATCTAGTTGGGATGATAATTTGCCGTATGCAGAATTTTCCTACAACAACAGTTACCAAACCAGCTTGAAGATGGCACCTTCGAGGCTCATATGGAAGAAGGTGCAGGACACCGTTGTCATGGGAATGGCTGGAGAATCGGCAGTTGTTTGGACCAGATTTGATTAAGGAGGAGCAGAAGGTTAAGTTGATTGAGGCGGGCTCAAGGTAGCCAGTCGAACGAAAGAGTTATGCCGATTCAAAGCGCCAGCGATTGAGTATGGAGTTGGAGCAGTATATCTTAAGTATCCCGCTTGAGGTTAAGCGTTTTGGAGTTAAAGGAAAGTTAGCACCCGTTTGGTTGGACCGTATAAGATTTTACAGCATGGGAGAGATTGCTTATAAGTTGGAATTACGGAAGGACTGTCGGGAGTTCATGATGTATTCCATGTTTCTCGATTGAAGAAATGTCACCCGAGATAGCGAGAGGTACCGTTAAGAACCACAGTGCCACTGGAAGCAATTCAGTTGAAGGATGACTTGACATATGAGGAGAAACCGGTTAAGATTCTCGATTATGCCAGCAGAGTTACCCGCAGCAAGGTTATCAAGTTTTGCAAAGTTCGTTGGAGCCACCACCGAGGATGAAGCCACACAGGAAAGAGGAAGTTTTGCTCAGGACCACCCTCACCTATTTTCTAGCCAACCCGAATCTCGGAAGAGATTCATCTTAAGGGGTAGGTTTGTAACATCCCAAATTTTCAATTTGGAATGTTATACGATGAGTCATCATGCATATCATATTTTCTCGCATTTTCCGATCCTACAAAATTTCACGCAACTCAAGGACCCTCGGAGAGAGTTGGAAGTTTCATTATTTTCATATTTGGGATTTCTCAAATTTTGAAAATAGGATCATTAGTTTATTTAATTATCTTCATAAAGTTTTCCTATAAAAAAATTAAGAGAGAATAATATGACTTTCCCAACATTTAGGAAAAATGAAGATTTTATAAATAAATCAAATTTGGTTTTGGAAGATTTATTTTGCTTAGGCAAAATGAGCATTTAAAAAATATGCATGTTTGCCGTTTTAAAGTTCATTTTGTTCGACTCATTTTTAGGAGTCGGGAAAATTATTTTATTAAAATCGGAGTTAGTTTGGTATTTTTTAATTCGTTTGGTTTTGTTTTAAAAAAATCGCGCCCCCACAGGCGAGGCCCAGGCCGGCCCAGCCGCCTTGCCGCCTCCTCTCTCCTCATGCGCCTTGCCCCGATTCCCGCCGCCGCCACGCCGCCGCCCGCTCGTGTCCGGTTCGGACCACGAGCCGCCGCCGCCCTTGCCCCTCCACCAAGCGCGCCACCCCCCCTTCCATAAATACCGGCCCCCCCCCTCTCTCACCTGCCGCCCGCCCACAACCCGACCCGCCCGAGGGGCCTTGCCGCCGCCGTTCCTCGCCGTCGCGGAAGCCCCGCCGACCCCCCCTCCGACCCCCGAACCCGGACCCCCGCCGCCCCGGAGCCCCGCCCGGCGAAGTCACCGGAGGTAGCCGCCGCCCGCCCGATCCGGTTTTTAAAACCCGATCCGGTTTTTTCGTGATGTTGGTTTTAAAAAAAACCTAGATGGTTTTATTTTTTGGTTTTCTTAATGTGACGTTCACGAACCGTTCATTTCAATGAGCGTGTTCGTTGGATTAGTTCTGATAACGAGCGTCCGTTATTTAATCCGTTCGTCGTTTTCTTTTAATCGGATTTAATCCGTTATTTTTGATTCGATTTCGATCCGATTTTCAAATCTGTTTTATTTCTTGCTTGTTTATCGGAATCAGGTGATTCAAGCGCTGGAGTTTCGTTCTGAAACGCCGTTCGACTAACCTACTTACACAGAGTTTTGCTCTGTAAAATTTTAACCTAGTTTCAGATTGCTAAACGAGTCGTTCTCTCTCGAGTTTAGACTTTCGATGCTTTATTTGATTCGATTCTTTTGCAACCAGGGTTCTTAAGATGAACTATCAGGTTAGATCTTTTATTTGAGATTTCCCGTGCATTAGATGAGTACTTATTGTATGCTTGTTGTTTGTCTGCGTTAGATCACCGGTCGCCGCTTGTTACTTGAATCTCTAGGTCTCGCGGATCATCAGCAAGGCAAGTAACACTTGATCATACCTTTTCTACTACCCAGTTTTATTGCATTAGATCAAACCCTCAAACACTTGCATGTTTAGGATCTAATTAAATTGTGGGATGGGAAGTAGATCGAGGTAGTACCTATTACCTGTTTACTTATGAAACCTTGGGAGTTACTTCTACGTTTGCTTATTATGCCATGCTATGCTAGTAGACGTGGATTGGGTGAGTGAATATCCATGACAGATGTGAGATTGTTAATTAATGGTTTATCTAAGGTGGCAACCTAAACACACATCTGGGTGGATTGAGGCACTGGTTTCCATCGAGGACTTACTGTATTTCTTGGACCGCCACCCGGGCTCTAAGGGATCATAAGATTATTCAAGCTGGAAACTTCCGTGTGCAGCCACAAGCCAATTATGGGCTCTGGCGTAGTTGACTAAGTTGTGCGAACTCTTACGGGTAGGCTAGCTGATGTAGGGGATGTAAGTTGAGTGCGGTCTACCCACATGTAAGGTGCAAGCGCTTACGAAAGACTATGTCTCGGTCATCCGTTTCTCAAACACCATGTAGTCACGAGAACCAAGCGGAGGCGATCGAGTCTTAATGGGGAAAAGTCATAAACCTCTGCGAGTGTATAAACTAATCATGATTAGCCGTGTCCCGGTTATGGACGTTTTGAGTGTCGGTAATTGAATATCAAGTGAATCTCAACATGTTACTTCTAATAAAAGTTATTGGGTTTTGATGAGTACTTTTTAATTGGGATTGAGGATCTGTCAACCATTCTCAATGTTTAACAACCACCATGATAGTTAAATAAAATTATTCCTTTGATGTAGGGAAAAACTAGCTTTATGCAAATGTAACAGTAGAGCCTTACCACCAGCCAAATATGCATGTAGTATAGGCTTATTCCTTCATTGCTCTTTATGTGTTACATTGCGGCATATTCCATGTCTTGACCCGTTTTGAACTGCAACTTTCACGTTGCAGACTTTTGAACGAACAGTAAGGTGTTAGGTCGTGGTTCTATACTCGATGATGCCGATGGAGTTGATGGACTCACTTATCTTCCAAGCCTTCGCTGTTATTGTTAGATGGCCTTAAGCCATATTTTTGTATTAAGCTCCCTTGTGGACAGCGATGTAATAAGTGTGTGATTGCTACTCTGCTATAAATCCTTAATCTTGTGTGGTGTTAGCATTCTTGATCGAGGATGACCGCGAGCACGAGACTTGATCCATTCGGTCTGGTGGCTACACATAATGTCTCAATATTCTTCGAAACCTTGATGAGTTTGAGAATTGCACAAAATTTGTACAAAAACTACTCGGATGCCCTTGGATCCCATATCCAGCGACCTCGAAGCTCGTATCACCATAGCATCTAAGATGAAGGAGGACATCATATTCTCACTGTATGTAAGAATATCATGTGCTACCACACCTTAGATGCTTTGGTGATTCTAAGCTCTTGAGCCGTTGGTTGTGACTCAACACCTCCTCGGTGGTTGAATGGTTTTTGAGAAAAGCCCCCAAAGAGTTGGTCACTGCTTACAAGCACAAAGACCGCTCAGATGCCATTGGATCTCGAGATCAAACAACATCGAAGCTTCGTATCACCGTAGCATCAAGCTGCGAGAGCACCTTATGTTTTCTCATGCGGGAGAATATGAGGTGCTCCCTTTGCAGTAGATTCTATGGTGATCACGAGTTCACGAATCTAACACCCACGATGGGATGTTTGATGTTTTGCAATATCTGTTGAGAGAGTTTGGGAATTGCTTGAGAAAGTACAAGTACTACGCATGTGCCATCGATTCTTGATCATCGACCTAGATGCTCATATCACCGTGGCGGGTAATTAAGCTACGGAGAGCACCTAATATGAGCAGCAGAGCACCGTTGGATCAAGATGCAGCGGCACACCACGAGGCCTGAATGTTTTATTTGCAAAAAACCTTTAGAGAGTTTGGAAGTGCGCATAATTACAAAGACTACTCCCAAGCCATTGGATCTCACTTCCATGGTGTAAAAACTCATATCACCATAGCATCTAAGCTGTGGGGTGGATGTGATATTCTATGCCACTGTCATTTTTGTTTGTAAACTTGCAAAATACGCGTAACATCCCAAATTCCCTATTTGGAATGTTTTACAATTATAGCTAAGCATCTAATGCATTACATTTGAATTTGAGTGCCATTTGGAGTTTGAGTTTTGAGTTTTCAAATTTGAATTCAAACTTGGCAAGTGGGAATCATTTCAAAAAAACTATGCCTGATAAATACTTGAGCAAAAGTATGAGAGGAGCAAACATGACACTCCAAAAATATCAGAGGAAACAATGCCAAAAGTTTTGAATTCAAACTTGAGTTTTATTTGAATTTGAAAAAAAAGAATTTTTAATAAGTTTGGATTTTGCCTTTGGAAAAATGTTCAAATGATAGGGAATATTCCCCTGATCATTTTGGTATATATATGTCCTATATAAAATATTTATATTTTATGAGTTATCTCTGTTTTGTTTTTATTAAAAAATAAATTTTAAAAAAACCCCAGGAGCCCGGCCAGAATGCTGGCAGCCGGCCCACCAGTGCCCGCCCGCTTACCAATGACAGCCCAGCCAGCCCGGCGAGGCAGTATGCCCCCTCGCCGAATCCGTTTGGCTCGGCCAACCGCCCGTTCACCTCCCTCTCTCTCTCGATGGACCCCACCCGTCGTCAACCCCCATACGCCTCGCCAGCGCCGCCGCCGATCGCGGATCGCGAATCCGGGATCGATCCCCCCGACCAAGCCGAGCCCCCTATTTAAACCCCTCCCTTTTATTCCCCCCCCTCGCCCCTCGCGGAACCTCTCCTCTCCCTCACGAGCTGCGGAGACCAGGCTCACCTCCGCCGCCATTCGCCTCGCCGCCGTCGCCCTAGACCTCCCGAACCTCGCCGACTCACCAGACCACCCCCTCGTCGCCCCGCACCGCCCGGACTTCTCCACCGCCCTCCCCGGCGGCCGGGCCGTCGGCACACTGCCACCGAGCGCGACCGCCGTCAACGCCGGTGAGTCGCGAGTTACCCTCCCCGTCCGATCTATATCGGCTAGCTAGATTAGAACCCGAAGAGTATGTCTTTAATTAAAACGGTTCACTCGGTTTAGTTCGATTTAAATTTAGTTAGGGTTTTTTATTTAGCCCGGCCCGACTCGTTTAACCCTAGGGCCCGTTTAGTTTATATTACGCTCGATCGTAGGTTAGGCCCATTAGGCCATTTTCTTTTATTTTCGTTTTTGTTTTAACAGAATAGTTCCAAATTGAAAAATTCATATCTTTTATTCTGTTTAATATTTTTAGGTGATTCTTTTTTTTGGTTTGCAAATTTCCTATAGTTTCTGTGAAAATATAATTAGCTATGTTAAAATTAATTAAAATTGCTTTAATTTAGTTTTAGTCAGAATAGTAAATCTGTTATAACATGGTTTAGGAAAATTATTTTATATGATTCTTTTGTCCCAACTTTGTTTTGACATTGCCAAACCATAGAAATTAATTTGGGCATTTTAGGATTAATAAAAGAAATAGTTTTAAGCAGAATCTTGTTAACCTAATAAATTAACTAGCTCTTTGTTTTCCTATTATTTTAATCAGTAAATAAATTTATTTTTAACATGTGATTGATTATTCTAGGATAGTTTACGTCACTTTAAGGTATGAACTTTTATTTATAATAAATAAAAGTTTTATTTTATTTTCTTAATAGAAATTGAATTAGGCCTAATAGGAGTTTCATAATAGATTTTAAGTTAATTCTTTTTGCTCCTAATTGCTTAATGCATTCTTTTACATTAAGTTAACAAAAAACTCATGCTTAGGTTATGTTGAGAAAATTTTTGTTATATAAAACTATTTTAGTTGTTGCTTGAGTAGGAAAAACTTGAGTTGGTTTTTCTTTGAGTTTTCCTTTGGGTTTTGATTTGTTTGTTTGGTGTGTTATGTTACTATGCTATTGTATTATGTGATCCTATGCTATATACTTATTGTGATTATTGTTTGTCTCGGTAGAGTTTCAGTCTGAAGCTTGCTACTCTGAGTCTTTAGCTTACGAGGATCATCAGCAAGGCAAGTCTTGATCATGTTATTTTCAATACCTATGATTTTGTGCATTAGAAATTATACCACCCCACCATGCATGCGATAGTTGAAATTTTGAAGTTATTAATCTTGAGTAGTATCATGTGGTAGGATGAACCAATCCCTTGTTACCATGACCCGGGGAGAAGTAGTTTATTTTGCTATGCTCGTGAGCGGGTTTTGGTTGAGTGAAATTCATAAGCAAGATGTGAGTCAATGATGATGACAACCCCATGAACTACAAGAATCAAGATGGACTTGAAATTCACTCTTGGGTGGAGGGCGGTTGGCGGGCACCTGGAGAACCCGGTGGTTGGCGGGATGCATGGAGAAGTGCCATGACATCTTGAAAGCTTCACCCAGCCACGAAGAGATGGATGGATGCCCCATTGACGAAGCTTACTGTGCAGCCGCAAGCCATTATGGGCTCTGGCTGGGTCAACCCTAGTAGTAGCGCTGGTGGGCGGTACTACGAGATGTAGAAGAACGGTAGGATTGGATGGGTACGGCAGTAGAGAAGAACTCTTTGGAAGACCTGTTTCATTCGTCCGTCTTCAAACACCATGAAGTGCGAAGACTTAAAAGGAGGAATGATTCTTGCGGGTAAAGTCATAAACCTCTGCGAGTTAAAGATCTAATCGATTAGCCGTGTCCCGATTCACGGACAATTTGAGCCTCTGGAACTTGGAAGTATTGAAATCTCGACACTAAAACTAATAAATTAATTTGAGGGTTATGACTTAATAATTTGGGAATGAGATTTTGGTTGGCGGAACCATCTCAATAACTACCAACAATTTGTAGTAATTTGCAAGCAAGTCCTTTGTAGTAGGAAAAAATTGGCTTTTAGCAAAATGATGAAACTTAGAGCTCCACACCAAAATGCATATAGTGTTAGTAACTTTATTGTTATTCTCTTCATGACTTGCCAGCTTATTCAAAAAAGCTGACCTACGGCTGCAACGTCTTATGTTGCGAGATTTATTCGATCGGGGTGAGGCTATGCTCAGCGCTTGGCGATTGCCCTTTGGTCGGATGGACTCGCTATTTAAATCTATGCTTCTGCAGCATTAGTAGTTTATTTCTCATGAGTTGGCCTTGGCGAATTTATTCTCTTGTAATAAAGACTCTATATGAGAATCGTGTAATAAATTCAGGTGTGATTGAACTTTGATTATTTCATCGATGTACTATGAGTACCGGCATGATCTTGGGATGAATGCAGAACACGAGATTTGACCGATTTTGGGTCAGTCGCTCTGAGATAGTATCGAGCACCGCCGACCGTAGAATCGTAACCCCTAGGATCGGAAAGCGAGGAAGAGACTATTTACTCTATATCCTTATCATTCCGTAATTCTCCCTGTTCAATTCGACCTCTCCGATTTTCAACATTCTAGATGGCCGTCGAGTTCACCCAGTTTGCTACGGAGTTTTGCCGGCCCGATGAGGCGATGCCCATACGCGAAGCTGGTCGAGATGGTGAAGAAGCTGAAGATTGCTCTGCCCTCGATCACGGGAAGCCAACCAATGCACTTCCAGCGGACACCCTCTACAGGATTGAAGTGCATATCCAGGGAGAACCCGGAGGACATCGGAGCCTATTGACTTTGAGTTCACCGACTTCAAGCTGGATCATCGGAAGGACATGGCGATCTATCGTGCCCTTGGACATCTCGAGAGGAGTCTGAGGGCGAGCTCGATCCCTCGAGACCTCGCCATGGTTTCTCGCGAGCACGGAATGGAGATATCATCCGTGCCGTGAGGGCGACTCCACTCTCTCTTATATCCGGGACTTGGAGTGTCTCCTCGAGAAGCGGGAGATTCGGACTCGCCGTAACTTCGAAGGTACACATGAGGCTGTTGTTCCGTGAGCTGGAAATGGAGGAGAAGGCACCATGAGACTTCCTAATCATGAGGAAGAAATCGCGGACTTCATGGAGACAGTCGACAGGCTGAAGATGAAGCTTGCCGCAATAGAGGAAAAGATGGACTTGGGAGAGGACCTTTTCCAGTGGAGATGATGGACCCCTCGTGAGCAATGATCAGGATTATGAAGGGAGTTCCACTGGAGGAAGCCGCAGAGGGCGCCTAGCAGAGGACACCACACGGAGGACATCGCACGGAGGACACAAGGATTATTGATGAAGACATTTAGTCGACCACCATGTTATTTTACTTTTTAAATCGATCAGTTAGGCCGATATTTTCGATTAGTCATGAGCTTTTGTAATCGAGATTGAACCATGTTTGAGTGGAATGAATAAATGATTGGTGTGTTTATGTTTGTGCATTCATATGGGTAGTGTTATTTCTCATTAGACCATTGTTCTATTCTAATTTTAGCATCCACTCCAAAACACGGATGCCTCCGAGGCGTGACCCGGTCTCAACTTCCGCGGAGCTCACCCGGCTGCTCCAGCAGCGAGCATCGTTATCACGGATGCTCATCGAATCGAACAACAACAACAATCGCCACCACCACCACCCCTGTTGACAACTTGACTCGATTCACGAGGCTGAATCCGCGGTGTTCTCTAGCACCAGGAGCGATTGTGGCGATGATTGGCTCCATAAGATCGGAGAGAGTTAATCACTGTTGGGAACACTGATGCGAGAGAAGGTGCGCTTTGCGCACATCAACGATGGACCTGCATCTTCTTGGTGGGAGAACTACACGCCACTTATCCCATCGCCACCATCCGTGGGATCAGTTCAGCAGGCCTTCCGCACGCTCATGTTTCATTTGGAGCCATGAGTGCGAAGAAGCGTGAGTTCCATAACTTCGCCGAGAGAACTATCTTGTGGCACTGTCGTGGATGAATTCAGCAAGCTAGCTCGTTATGCCCCGGATGATGTGGCCACAGATGCATAAGCAGGAGAAGTTTCTCGAGGGACTCAATGATGAGCTGGGCATGCAGCTTATGGTGGCTACTTTACGCCAACTACCGGCAGCTGGTAGACAAGGCCATCGTGCTTGAAGGCAAGCAGCAGCGGATCGAAAGCATAGCGGAAGTACAGCCGGGGAAGCAACTCAGGAGCTCGTGAAGCCCTTATGCACTACTAGAAATACCACTACTAATGGCGCACCTAATATGGCCATTAATGGCGCATCACAGTGCGCCATTGATCTGATCGCCATTAGTAATTTTTACTAATGGCGCACCACTGATGCGCCATTAGTATCTGGTATACTAATGGCGCACCCATAATGCGCCATTAGCATATATATTGAAGTCTAGTCGCCGTTAGTATGCCTCGCCCAGGGCATGTATACCAGTGCTTTGGCATACTAATGGCGCACCACCTCTGGATCGCCATTAGTAACGCAGCATACTAATGGCGCACTACCGGTGATCGCCATTAGTATGCATACTTGTCATACTAATGGCGCCTTTATCATGTGATCGCCATTAGTATGAATATTAGGTTTTTTATTTTTTTATTTTCTGTTTTTTGCACAGGTTACAAAATGTATAATTTGACAAAATATAGACAGCACACATCAACAATAGATTCATCAAATACAATAGAAGATTAGTCTTTGAATACAATTCATCATATTAGTCTCGAATACAATTCATCATATTAGTCTCGAATTGAAAAGACCGAACAAAGATAGAACATTATATTACAAGTCTTGAGACCATGAGTAGCGAGTTTATCTTCGCATTACAAGTCGATGTCGATCATCTAAACTACCATCACATAGAAGATAGCTGCGGTCATCACGATGAGCATCATCACGATGAAACTTCGTCTTCATCCGGTTCCTCAACGCTCCCTCCCTCTCCCGCTAGATAGCGGGCGTATCTAGATTCGGCCTCGGCCCTAGTGGTGTACCCTTTATAGCTGTTACCGCTGAATCGGTGAACCTGTCTCCGACACTCCTCCCAGTCATCGTGACTCGGGAACCTTACCCTTGTACCACGACATACGTCGGCATCGCTATGCACTAGCCAAGCAAGCGTTAGTACCAATTCACGAGACAATACATAAGCAATATATAAGTATGCAGCAGAGCGATCGGAAGAAAAGCAAGACATTAATAGCATCGATTACATCTAAGTTGAGCGACTCTCGAAACCAAAGAGACATACTACAAGTTCATTAAAGTTTAATTACAACATGAGCCAATCGATGTTTGAGAACTGAACAACTCGACTCAAGGGACGGGCGTGGATGAAGCCGCCGTCTATCGTGGGAGTCATGAAAGAGCAGGCGTTGTCATCCTGCATTTGTAGCATTGTGTCGATGTCCTTTGTTGACGGTTGATTTCTGAGGTAGAACTGCCCGAGTGCGAAGGACATCTTGATGGATGATTTCCGCAAACTCCATTTGGATGCGAAAGAATTCTTGTCGGAGGTCCGCGTCTGGATTGCCGACACGCTCGCGGCCCAATCTTGGGTTTACTCGGTAGCGAAGTTGATGATGGTCCCGTCGATCGCCCGCATGTGATGGATGGCGTAGTAGGCACCCTTCGACCGCCCGGTGACTGCTTGGCAGCAGCGAGCGTCGTATTGTGGGAGAACACGTGCTTGCCGTGCTACGAATAGGCTGGTGAAGGTGCCTCCAGATTTGGCGTGGCAGGGAGAACATCATCAAGAACCTTCTTGACATTTGTGTAGTCTACGTTCGGTGACGGTCCGAATTGAAATCGTGGCCATGGAATATTTGGGGCTTAGGAGGATGGCGTGCAGCGTGTGTCCCTGCAGAAAACACGGAATGTTAAAGAAAAAGCGATCGAAATGTAAGAATTCATATGTTACGGGCGGTTGAGGAGGACTTACTCGGGAAAGTAAGGCACGATGAAGTTATCCTTATCTTGGTTTGCGAATGGCGCCTTGAGGTAGAACTTCGCGACTTGCGGTCCCAGCGCTGCCCAAGATCTTGCTTGCGCATGTAGAAGAATTCGACTATCACGATGTCGGGGTCTTGTCGCGAATGATCCGCATCTCCATACTCAGCGAAAATAGCGAGCGAAGGTGTAGTGCAGCGGATGAAGGTTCAACATAGCGTGGATGTCATCAAAGCGCGGGGCGATCGTATGCCCGATGGAGTTATCCACAAAGCCCTTGCCCTCGGCACCTTGGCGCGAAAACCGGGTATGCCACATCCTTCTCCCTAAGGCGCCGCTTCTCCAAAGAAAGAACACATCATGCAGACTCCGCATAGCACGGTTGCAGCATTGAGCATATTTGTCGGTAGCATCGCCCTACCGCCACATGCACCCTCCTCGAGATATCCTGCGGTGAAGGTGGCCCGTCTGAGCACGGATCGTACTCGGTGCGGCTGGCTCGCACCCTTCTTAGTCTTTCTTTTGCGTGCCTTCTTCTTCTCCTGTAATGGGACGAGTTTTGCTCACAGACCGCCTTCTTGAGTGTGTTGGGGCTGATAATATTTCGCACCTCGCCTATCGAGGCTCGGTGAAGTCGGCAGTGGGCGTCTCACGAGAGCTGAGCGCCGGGCGGCGCTGTTGCAACAGCTTCTCCATGAGTGCGAGCTAGATCGCACCGTCTTTTGTTGGGTTTGGTTCTTGAGAAGGAGGCCCCATGAAGTCGCCATCGTACCCATGCTCGGCAAAGTCTTGATCGGCGTTGCCAAATGTATCATAGTCGTCATCGTCGTCATTACGATCCTGTGCCATATGCATGTTTGGATCAATGGCATAGGGATGTCCGGCACCGTTCTGGCGGTCTTGCCATGGGGCTGACTTGGCGCCGACACATTGGCGGTGTTGTCTTTGGGGTGGTGTCCCCGCCCCAAGCGAATCTGGCTCTTGGCCAGCGAGGGCCAGCTCAGGCGGTATTTGAGGTCATCACGTCATCATCGTCGGCCCGGCAGGTCGATTCGGAGGTAACAAGTCGTCGCAGCCTGGCAGCACCGAACCAGTTGAACCCTAAACAAGTTGGGTGGCATCTGGGTACCGTGGAACAAGGGTTGCCGGTTGAGCGATTTTGCCCTTGGCGACATCGACCAATTCGTTGTTCACGAAGTGGAGGAGAGTGCAGGCGTCGGCGGCGCCCTGCGAAAACATGTAGAGGCGTCGGGGATGCCCGATCAAAACAAGAGATGAAGTCCTCGGCGAGAGAAGCAGTAGTTACCGTGATGATGGCGTCGAGCTCGGCTAATGTAGAAGCACCGCCAGCGGTAGCGTGCGATTGACGGAGGGCGCTTGCTGGAGAGGTGCGGCGGCGTACACCGGTGCATTAAGCTCCGTGCGGCGTCGGAGACACCAATGCCGCCTCCGGGAGGCACCAATAGCCCGCCATCGCATTATCTGAGTTGCTGGCCGTGAAGCTAGGAATCGAGGCGGCCCTGTTGGCGCCCGCAATCCGCCTCAACCCGAGATCAAGAGTAGGCACAAAGGCGGTGATAAATCGCTCTGAGTCGTTGTTCCACTTGCTCTTGGACAATCTCCGGAATCCGCGCCACCTGTGCCTTGAGTTCTTGAACCTCTCGCGCCTGGCTTTCCGAGCTGGTCTTTTTCTCCTTCCGCACACTAGCGGTATAGTATGACCCCCATTTTGTCGACAAGCCTTTGCGGCCACCACGACCAGGTGGCGTCGACTTCTTGAGCTTATCCTTGTTCTTCATTACATTCAACCCCCTATTTAGAGTGGTGTCCCAAGGGTTGCTCTGAGTCGACCCCGCGCTACTGCTTTCAGTCGCCTGCGGAAGGAATGTGAACCATTTAGAAATTGGCTTCATTGATTAGAATGCAACCATATGGAGCTAATTACGGCGGGTGTATTCCTTACGAGAACAAGCTCAAGCTGCCTGGCCTTGGATCCGTGGTAAGCTCCTTTGTTTCGGGTCCTTCTTGTGCGGGCCACGACAAAGTTCTGATCTGCTTGTCACCGCCGTATGTATCGAAGAGGCGGTAGGCCTTGCTTCGGCAGTCCGCCTCCTCCTTGTCCCATATAGGCTCCGCCACTCTGTAACCGCGGGGACGAGTGTGTGTTCCCCTATGTTCAGCTCCGCATTTGTTTCCCCACTCACTTGATTGGGAGCTTGCGGTGCTCGAGCAATTGATCTTGAAGTCGTTGTAGTCATCTTGGTGATCGAAGGATTTTCTCCTTGATCTTCTCATAACTCTCACCTTTCTCGATCATTCTCTTCACATTGCTTTTCCAAGTAGACAGGGCCTTGCTCATCTTCGTGAGGCAGCATTGTTCACTTTATTCCCTTTGAGGCTTGTGTTTTCAAATTCAGCGGGGAACTTGTATCGTTCGTGCAGCTTCATGAAGAGGAGGTTGCGCAAATTCCCTCGGTCGGGATGCCTCGGGTTCTCGGTGTTGATCGAGGCGGTGCTCCGGACAATGCACCCGAGCTGAAGCGAGTACCGTTGACTATTCGTTCGGGCGCGTTGGATTCCGTTGGAGTCCACTTGATAACTTCCTCCTTGAGGTGCGAACACGATCAGGCGCCAGTCCTTCCGTTGCCTCTTGGTGGCTGCCATCGTGCGTCGCCGCCATCATCGATGGTGGCATCCTCGGCGGCACCATCGGTGGTGGCATCGGTGTGGTCATCCTCGGCGGCACCATCCGTGGTGTCGGGATCGGTGGGGAAGCGGTGGCCTCATACAAGTGAGTTGTTCCTCCATCTCTGGGACAGCTCGAGAATGCCTTGCCGCCCGAACCCCGGCCTCATCGTTGTGGGCCATGTTTCTCTCTAAATAGAAACAAAGTTTGGTCAAAAGTTGGTTATTGTCAAGGAACAAGATCATGGTCTCATCATTTAGGGTTTATCGACACGAGGCATCCTAAAATCTAAGCTTTTATCATTGAGGGTTTTCGGCGTAAGGCACCCTAAAAGCCTAACTTTTCATCATTTAGGTTTTATCGACACGAGGCACCCTAAAAGCCATGCATTAGTCACAAATGCGCGGGGCACTTGATCCTACTTAATTAACTACTAAGATACCCGGCCCATGCATTAGTCACAAGTACCCCATATGTCCTATTTTTAGCAAAGTCATGCTAAAATTCACGGAAAATTTCAGCATGACCTTTGCTGAAAAAAGGACATATGGATACCAATTGCGGAGCGGAAGTTAATCGACATTCCGGCAAACTCAAGAACCTCTCGGGGTACCTGCAAAATCATCACGACACGATGGTGGGAGACAAAACCCAACAAACTAGCAAAATCATCACAAATTGTTTTACATTAAAGATGATCATCATCTTTACAAGTCTTCCTCAATGTGATCACAAGTAATTCAGAGGAATCACAAGTAATTCAGAGCATCACAAGGCATTAGTAGTTCAGTACATGAACAAGTTTTACAAAGCACATCAATTTGTGTGCCTAACTGAATTAACTGAATTTTCAGTAACCGAATAAACTGAATTTTCAAAACTACAAGAAGCCAATTAAAAAAAATCTCCTTCTTCTTGTCTCCTCTCACTATCTCTCACACATGTACACATGGCAAACCACAAAGGGTGTGTCAAGAAATTACTAAACTAATAATCCAACCACTAAAGCACTAGATCACTATGTGTATATAATCTTTTTATAACTTTGTATATATGTATGGCTCCAATGGGTGCCCTTGCCATACATCCCTCTCCATCATTTAATCATGATTAGCCCATCATTTTGACCAAAGGTTAGTTAATTAATTAACTAGTGTATGCCACAATGAGCACAGATCGCCATCTAGCTAGTAGCTTTCTAAGGCCCTCCTCCCTCTTGACTAATGGTTACGGTTAGTAGTTGTACTCCACTAATGGGTTCCAATGTTTTTGTTGTCACTGAAAAACATGACACTAGATTAACACTAGTTTGCAAGTCAGAAATGTTGCAATTAATTTTCATATATGCTAAAAGTAAAATTCCTCAAATGAACATCTCAATTCTTACAAATGCCTGCATAATTATTATTTTTAAAAGAGCAGCGCCTGCATAAGGTTCAGTTTTAAAGCATTTGCTCATTGATTCACAGAAAAACAAGGCAATGCGAGCTATCATTTATTCAATTCTAAAACCAAATGGGCCATTTTGGCACCACCAAGGCTCAACTATCATGTGTACTCTTACAAGGATCATCAAGTATATGCACTTTTGGAAAACTTAAAGGTAGAGGTTTTCTTGGGTGTGTTTTAGCCTTTTGAAGTTCACTCGAAGAAAGTGAGGATGCTTATTATGATCCATATAATTTGGGGCAGAAAAGATACTAGGTGGTGTACGAAGGAAGAACAATCCTACCTCTGTCCCAAATTTGGGGCAGATGAAATACTATAAACTGGAGATAGTGCCTCTTGTGGTAGGGAGAAACTAAATTTGATAGTGACTACTCTCGATAATCCATCCATAAATTCAACATCGACATCCGACCAGCATTAACCTTATCTGCCCCAAGGTGAGATAGGTGGTCCTTGAGTATGCTTTTCTTTCAATAGATTTTTCTTTTCACAAAGATGGTGCAGCTTGTCTTACATGGATTATGTGTCCTCTCGCATTTCTACACTTGGGGCTATATCTGAAATATATTTCAGCCATTACGTGTGCTTGCATCCGACACCACCTCCACATCTGAAGCTGGGAAGTGGTACTACATAACATTTGGCTTTTAAATTTCTATACAACAGAAGTGAAAATAGCTGAAAGTCTGAGAAGTGAGGTACTTTATTGTGATCGATGACATATGGGATGCAATCACGTGGAGTATTGTTAGATGTGCTCTGCGAGAAAACTGCAATGGCAGCGAGTAATGACAACTACGAATCGAGGCTGTGGCTACTGATGTGCTGCTCAATAGCTATGACTATCTTTATAAGATGAAATTACTTAGCAATGGAGAGTGAAGAAAGTTATTTATCGAGAGGGTTTTTGTTTGTCAAATAGTCTTTGTAAAACTAATCGGCTGCTTTCGATGGGCTCTGAAGAAGCAACATTTTCCATCTTGATATCTGAAATTTAATTTCTTGAAAGCGTCAACTGAACTTACGACCAAGTGCAAGCCTCATAATCATTCAAGAGCTAAAGCAAGATGAAAGAGGCTGGAATCTTCTTACATTGGAACCAGCAGTCTCGTGTACGCATGTCGTAGCAACCCGGAGGCAGCGGAGGAGGGCAGGTGCCCGGCGGCAGTGGTGTGGGCGAGGCGAGGTCGAGGTGGGGCAGCGGCGTCCAGGTGGCGAGGTCGAGGCGGCGTCGAGGCGTGAGGTCGAGGCAGCGTCCAGGCGCGAGGTCGGGGCAGCGTCCAGGGAGGTCGAGGCGGCGTCGAGGTGGCGTCGGCGGCGAGGTCGAGGCGGGGTCGGCGTCAGGCGGCGTCCGAGGCGTGAGGTCGCGTCAGTGAGACAGCGTCAGTGCGTGAGACAGTGGCGTCGAGGAGGCGAGGCGAGGGAGGGAGGAGGCGAGGGAGGGGAGGCGAGGCGAGGCGAGGCGATGGCGGTGGATCGAGAGGAGAGGCTGGCGGGGAGAGGAAGGGGATCGAGGCGAAGGGGGATCAGGCGAAGGGGCCACAATACTAATGGCGCACCTCACGTGGTGCGCCATTAGCATATCCATACTAATGGCGCACCTCACCGTGGTGCGCCATTAGTATTTTTTATTCAACTCGAGCCAAAGGTTATGTAGTACAGAACCTATCCATGTCAAGCCCACTCTACTAGCTCGGTGGTCGACCAGTTCTCACACGGGAAGTCCTGGGTTCGACTCCCGAGGCTCCACAAATTTTTTAGCATTTAAAAAGCTGTTTGATACTTATTTATGTTTAAATATGTTCAAACTTGGTTAAATAATAACAGTAATATTTTTATAAGGCAGTAGCATTTAAAAGCTGTTTGATACTTATTTTTTATAAGGCGGTCTTTGAGTGCGAGGGGTGTGTGGCGGTTGAGTAGGGAATCGAGGTGCGGGGGTGGTGGCGGCGGTGGACTGGGGGTGCTCGGCGAGGGACGGATCTGGCGAGGTGGGACAGCGATCGAGATGGAGGGGGATCGAGGTGGGCTCCACAAATTTTTTAGCATTTAAAAAGCTGTTTGATACTTATTTGTGTTTAAAATGTTCAAACTTGTTTAAATAATAACAGTAATATTTTTTATAAGACAGTAGCATTTAAAAAGCTGTTTGATACTTATTTTTTATAAGGCGGTCTTGTGAGGTGCGAGAATTCGGGTGGCGGCGGTGGACTAGGGGTGCTCGGCGAGGGCGGATCTGGCGAAGTGGGATGGCGATCGAGATGGCGGGATCGAGATCAGTGTCCATGAAATTTAAAAATATTCATGATAGTTCAAAAGTACCCATGAAATACAATCGAGAAATGAAGGCTCGATTTAAATACAATCGATCTTAGCTAGCTATCTGTTCACAATCTTCTTGCCCTTCTTTTTACGCAAATGGAGTTCTTACGTGGAGCAGACGTCCTTTAGGTAGGGTGGTCCTGCTTCTTCTTGTGGTGTATGATGCTACTTCATCATCGTCGTCATATTCGATCCTCGGTCGCCGTACTTGTCGAAGTCTTGCTCATTGGCTACTCCATCCATTCCGATGATCTTCCTTTTGCCTCTCCTCCGACAACACGGTGGGCTTTGGCGGGTCGGTAATGAAAAGCATTGGTCCACTTGGGAAGCCAGTACCCATGGCTCATTTTTAGCGGTGGCGTTTGCGCCCATGATCTTGGATTAACCGGGTATAACCATGGTGGTGAAATACCGGTCTTCTTTTATAGCGTTCTTGGCCCATCGACACGGAACATGGGACCTTCTCTCGCGTAGCTCAGCTCCCAGATCTCCTCGATCCTTCCGTAGTATCTGTCCTTGTCGTTACGGTGTAGGATTCCGCCGTTACCCGGAGTTACGATAACAATCGCTCTTCATGTCCTTGGCCTCGGTGTAGAATGTGTAGCCGTTGATATAAATGCGCCTCATAGGTCATCGAGGTTGTGCTCGGCGCCTGTGACAAAGCGAATATGAGTTGTTCTTCAGCGGAAGAATCCTCATGTAAAGATGCGACGAAGCTTATGCTTGAACCAACGCGTGAAACATGAGTTGTGCTCTTTGAGTGTATCTCCGTCCGTCCTCTGTTGGCCTCGGTCATTGTCGTCTTTTTAATAAAGGTTTTGTGCTCTACAACCCAAGGATCGACCACGTCTATGTGTTGTAGCGCGACTAGGTTTGCTCTTTCAAAGTCGGTGAGTCGACCCTCGAAGTCGACATGCCATTTTGGCGACCCTCACGGTGACCCCATCCAGCGAGCCTGCGAGGTGCTGTTGTGAGGCAGACCAGCGGGGTTCTCGATGCCTAGATAATTAGTGCGATGGGAGATGCACTCTTGATTGAAAGCCCTGGCTATGCTTCCTACGGGCGTGACATGTTGCGACGTATCCTTTGATGACACCATTCATCCTTTGAGCGGCATCATGTTGTGCAGGAATGTCGGCCGAGTTGGATGATATCCTCCACTATATGGACCAGCAGATGCACCATAGCGTCGAAGAATGCGGGCGGGAAGTACATCTCAAGCTCGCATAGTATCACCACGATCTCTTCTGTTGCCTTACGAGTTGCCTCCGCCAATCGACTTCCGAGAGATGGCGTCGAAGAAGTTGCATAGGCCAAATAGCGTTTCCGCAGACGTGCGCGTCCATGATCCCACGGTTACAAGCTGGAAATATCTGCGTCATCGACCGCGTGGCGGTCGTGAGACTTCATCCGCTGAACTTCGCTTATTTGGGTCTAGGTATCTGCTTATCTTCCCAGCGTAACCGTGGAAGTTTTACTCCTAGGAGGCAGGTGAAAAACTGCTCGATCTCCTCGACTTAGAGTGAAGCAGCGGGAGGTAGTCATTTCCGGTCTTCTTGGCCTTTTTGCCTTTCGGCGACTTTACGTGTCTGCTTCGCCTCATCATCATCATCATCATCATCATCATCATCATCATCATCATCATATATAGCGTGAAGCTCCTGCACGATGCCCATTGATTTCAAGTCTGCCCTTGCTTTCGGCCCATCTTTGGTCCTCTCGGCATGTTGAGCAGGGTACCAAGCAGACTCTACTTTACGTTCTTCGTGATATGCATGACATCAAGGCTGTGAGGCACGGTGGATCTTCGATCGGCAAGTCGAAAACAGACCTCGTTTTCCATACCTTCAGCAGCGGCTCTGGCGCCTTCGCTTCTTTCGGCTCTGGCGCCTTTTGCTTCTTTCGGCGGTGGGCAGTCTTTCCAATTTTCCAACAGCTTGTCTATTTCCTCGCCGCTCCTCGTACAGGCGTTTTGAGTTCGGTTTCACCATCGAACAGATCCTTGCGTTTCCTCCACGGGTCATCGTCGCGAAGCCACCTTGATGTCCCATGAACACGATTTTCGAAGACCGGGATCTCTATCTAGCTGGCGTCGTTGTGTCATCCATACCTTACGCATCCGGAAAATCCGTGGACTACCTGCCCGCGACATATCCGTAACCGAGATAGTCGTGCACCGTCGTGGCGGTCTGCGGCTCTCATAGGAAATATTCTTTCTGCGGCGTCCACGTATTGGCTGGCGTTTTCCACAGCGTGTCAAGCTCCTCTTTCAGCAGCCCGGATCAGATTGATGTCATTCCCTGGTTGTTTGGCCCTTCAATTAGCATACTCATGTGAATGTACTTCCTCTTCATGCACAACCAGGGGAAGGTTGTACATCCACACAAACACAGGCCAGGTGCTATGTGTGCTTCTCACGGCTGCCAAGCGGATTGACTCCATCGGTGCTCGCGCCCGGCCACGATGTTCCTTGGATCGTTCCCAAATTCCGAGTCTTGAAGTTCAGCGCTTGCCACTGGCTCGCATCCTTAGGTTGACTCAGCATCTTGTCTTTTTATCTATCTCCGGATCATTTCGTCATCTTCCCTTCTTCTCCTCCCTATCCGGCGTGCCAGCGGAGCTTTGCTACCTTAGGGTCCATGAAATAAGCGCTATGAGCGAGAGTGATCGGAAAGTACCACACCACTTTTAGAGGCTTTCTTCCTCTTCTTGTGTCGAGTGGCGCGCACACGGACATATGGTAGACTCAGCGTGCTCGTCCCGATAAATGATGCAATTGTTCATGCACACATGGTATTTCACGTGCGGTAAATCTAGAGGACACATGATTTTCTTCGCCTCCTCCAAACTGGTGGGCACTTGTTCCCCTTGGGAAGATGTTAGTGCGAATGACATGTTCTCGTCGAAGCATCGTCGGTCATTTGTGTTTTACCTTCATCTCCGGGGCCATGGCGTTACTTTCGGCGGGTATCCTCGGGCCTGCATCCTTCATACAATGGAGTAACGCGTCTAACTCAAGTTGATCCATCTTGGCTTTCTCTCGGCGGCAGCTCTTGCGTTATCCGTGCAGCGAAGCAGCTCTTGAATATGAGGTCCTGCACCCAGCCGCCGATGGTCAGCGTAAATGCGCTCGCCCGGCATCATCATCTTCATGATCATGCCCGTCGCCTGCTCGGCATCTTCCTCATCATCATGTCCTGCATCTTCTACATGATGGTGTATGCAACATCACGATCGTGATCATCTCACTGAGGATTCTTCGTCTTCTCGCCCGCCCGAGCGCGGTGGTTGTCTTGCTGCCCTTCCTCATTTCTTGCCGGCCCGCATGGGCGACTTCGTAGTCATCTTCATCACCTTGCCACCGATAGCCATCCATGAAACCACGCAACAGCGGTGGTCCGCACCTGCCGGAATCCGGGTCCGCAATAAGGCTCTTGACTTGCATCTTGACACGGACATCTTATCTCCGTCTCGTTCTTTTGAAGCATCTCGGCCGCGGACCTCAAAAACCTATTCACGATGCCTTCGGTCATCGTGCGGACCATCAATCGCTGCGAGGTGAAACAAAAGCGATATTTTAGAACCAAACAAAAATTTGGCATGACTTTCCTAAAAATAGGACCAAAAGAATGCTTAATGCATGCCAAAATTCTCGCTTGAAGCGAAATGAATCAACATTCGGCAAAATATTGGCAACTATCGCATTTCAAATACGGTACACCTCAAACACAAACACATATGCAAACACCACAAACATATGCAACACCACGAACATACATAGATCTAGCTAGGCCGTAAAAAGTGCATGTGCACATTGTTGTAAGGAGAACAACCTAAATATAGCTTCCCCCCTTACTTACCTATTAAAACAAGGTAATTTAACCACTTAATTTGAATGAATCTATGGTGGAAATGAGGTGAAAAGAGGAGGCACCGAGACAAGGAGGAGGTGGAGAGAATGAAGTGGGGAGAAAGTGAGTGTGTGGGTAGGAGAGGCTGTCCCAAATATCTTGTTGCTGCCCACTTACTAATGGCGCACGTCTTGCATGGTGCGCCATTAGTAATTACCACTACTAATGGCGCACTTAAGCAGGATCGCCATTAGTATCATTTGAATAAGCGCACTAGTTCAAAAAAAGTTTCTATACTAATGGCGCACCCACACACAGTGCGCCATTAGTAATTACAACTACTAATGGCGCACTTGGGAAGGATCGCCATTAGTATGTTTGAACAGCGCACTAGTTTAAAAAAAATTGATACTAATGGCGCACCCAAAGCATGGTGCGCCATTAGTAGTTGAACTCTAATGGCGCATCAGATGGTGGTGCGCCATTAGTATATACTAATGGCGCATCATCTTTCCGGTGCGCCATTAGTATCATTCCATCTATAGCCCTTTTCCTAGTAGTGTTGGGGCCAAGGTATTCTCAAGATCGATCTTGATCGAGGTATCATCGATTGAAGATCCGAAAAGGATATACCCAAAACAGCATTCACTACGGTATGGTTTATATGAGTATACCGTCATGTCATTTGGATTGACTAATGCTCCTGCATACTTCATGAATTTGATGAACAAAGGTATTTATGGAATATCTGGACAAGTTTGTCGTGGTGTTCATCGATGATATCTGATTTTCTCCAAGGCGAGGAAGAGCATAATGAACATTTGCGTCTAGTTCTGGAGAAACTTGAGAACATCAGTTGTATGCCAAGTTCAGCAAATGTGAATTTTGGTTGAAGGAAGTCAGTTCCTCGGACATGTTATTTCAGGAGAAGGAATAGCAGTTGACCCGCCAAGGTTGTATCGATCCACGATTGGCGATCACCCACCTCGATCAAGGAGATCCATGATTTCCTCGGACTCGCGAGGATATTATCGGAGGTTCATTGAGAACTTCTCGAAGATTGCCAAGCCCATGGTGAGCTATTGAAAAAAAGCCAAGTATGTTTGGACGAGGAATGTGAAGCCAGTTTTCAGGAACTGAAGAAGCGTTTGGTTACAGACCCTAGTGTTGATTTTGCGGACATACACAAGGAATACGGAGTTTATTGTGGCGCTTCTCGTCAAGGACTCGGAGGAGTACTCATGCGGGAAGGAAAAGTTGTAGCCTATGCCTCCGGACAGCTCGACCTCACGAGATGAATTATGCCACACATGATTTGGAGTTAGCAGCCGTAGTGCATGCACTCAAGACACAGAGACATTTCCTCATCGGAAACCGTTGTGATGTTTACACAGATCACAAGAGCTTGAAGTATATTTTCACGTAGAAAGAGTTGAACCTCGGCGGAGGAGATGGCTAGAGTTGATAAAGGACTATGACATGAGATTGCATTACCACCGGGTAAAGCTAATGTTGTAGCGAGATGCTTTGAGCCATAAGAGTTATGTGAATACTCTTACAGGGAGGATTACCTCGAGGAATTAGTCGATGACCTCGAGAGATCTCCGGTGGAGATAGTTCGAGAGGATTTGTTGCAACTCTGGAAGTTCAGTCCACTTTGGCGAAAAGTTTGTGAAGCTCGAAGTCGGACAAGGAAATTGATGAGATAAAGCGGAAGATGAATGAAGGAAAAGCTAAAAGAGTTCGTAAGGATGAACACGGAACTATATGGTTCGAGGATCGTATTTATGTGCCCAATGATCCCGAACTCGGGGAAGCTAATTCTTGGAGGCTCATGATTCACCGTACTCGATTCATCCGGCAACACCAAGATGTACACGGATTGAAGGAATGTTTACGGTGGGCGGTATGAAGAGGATATTGCGAGTGCGTAGCGATATCGCGATGTTTGTCAATGAGTAAAGGCAGAACATCGAAGCCATCGGGGTTACTTCAACCTTTGCGATTCGATTGGAAATGGGAGAAACTTGGAATGGATTTCATCGAGGATTACCGGGACCCGTTCAACATGATTCCATCTGGGTAGTGGTTGATCGTTTGACCAGGTAGCTCACTTCATTCCGTGAAGACTACCTATACCAGCGCTAAGTTGGCCAAGATATACATGACCAGGATCGTATGTCGCATGGAGTTTCGAGGAAAATCGTGTCGGATAGAGAGCAGTTTACCTCAAAGTTTTGGAAGCGATTGCATGAAAATTTGGAGTGCGAGGCTGGAATTGATGCAGCTTTTCATCCATGAGAAGATGGACGGACCGAGAGAGTCAATCAGATTACGGAGGACATGTTGAGAACTTGTGTGCTAGACTATGGGTCTAGCTGGGATGATAATTTGCCATCACGAGTTCTCATACAACAACAGTTATCAATCTAGTCGAAGATGGCCCCTTCGAGCTCTATCGGAAGGAGGTGCAGAACACCATTCTTTGTGGGATAGTGTTGGAGATCGATCACTTTTGGTTCCGATCTTATCGAGGATTCGAAGAGAAAGTCAAGCTGATTGAGAGCAGACTCAAGATAGCCGGATCGAGACGGAAGAGTTATGCCGGCGATATGGCGCAGGAAGTGACTTACGAGCGGGAGACCGAGCATATCTTCGTGTGTCTCCCGCCGTGGAATCAAGAGGTTTGGTGTCAAAGGAAAGTTAGCACCCGATTTATTGGCCCTAAAATCCTCGAGCGTCGTGGAGAAGTTGCTTACAAGTTGGAATTGCGGAAGGATTGTCGGGAGTTCATGATGTCTTCCATGTTTCTCGGTGAAGAAGTGTCATGCCGACATGGCGATATTCGTTGAGAGACCACGGTGCCCCTAGAGGCCATACAACAGCGGTGATCGACTTATAAGGAGAAACCGTCCGAATTCTCGAGGCTGCGGCGAGTCACCCAGACAAGGTCATCAAGTTTTGCAAGGTCTGTGGAGTCATCACTCAGGAAGAAGCCACAGGGCAGCGAAGACCTTCTTGAGACCACCGCACCTATTTGCTAGCCAACCCGAATCTAGAGGCAAGATTCATCTTAAGGTGGGTAGGTTTGTAACATCCCAAATTCCTATTTGGAATGTTTTACAATTATAGCTAAGCATCTAATGCATTACTGTTTGAATTTGAGTGCAATTTGGAGTTTGAGTTTTGAGTTTTCAAATTTGAATTCAAACTTGGCAAGTGGAATCATTTCAAAAAAACTATGCCTGATAAATACTTGAGCAAAAGTATGAGAGGAGCAAACATGACACTCCAAAAATATCAGAGGAAACAATGCCAAAAGTTTTGAATTCAAACTTGAGTTTTATTTGAATTTGAAAAAAATGAATTTCTAATAAGTTTGGATTTTGCCTTTGGAAAAATGTTCAAATGATAGGGAATATTCCCCTGATCATTTTGGTATATATATGTCCTATATAAAATATTTATATTTTATGAGTTATCTCTGTTTTGTTTTATTAAAAAAATAAATTTTAAAAAAACCCTCCCAGTGCCGACCGATACCAGAGCCAGTAGGCCCACCAGGCTGACCCGGCCGCCCGACCAATGAGCAGTAGGCCCGGCCAGCATAGTAAGCCCCCTCACCCGAATCCGTTTGGCTCGCCCCGCCCGTTCGCCCTCTCTCTCTCTCTCTGCGGACCCCACCCCGTCGTCAACCCCATACGCCTCGCCCGCGCCGCCGCCGATCGCGGATCCCGGTGAATCCGGGATCGATCCCCTCCGATTGCCCCCCTCCCGACCAAGCCAGGCCCCCCTATTTAAACCCTCCCCGCGCCCATTCCCCCCTCGCCCCTCATGGAACCTCTCCTCTCCCCTCACGAGCTCATGGGAGACCGAGCTCACCTCGCCGCCATTCGCCTGCGCCGTCGCCCTAGACCTCCCGAACCTCGCCGACTCACCAGACCACCCCTCGTGCGCCCTTGCCCTTGGTCTACTGCGCCCTCCCGACGGCCAGAACCGTCGGCACACTTTCACTCACCGAAGCACGCCTTGCCGTCAACGCCGGTGAGTCGCGGAGATTACCCTCCCGTCCGATCTATATCGGCTAGGATTAGAACAGAAGAATATGTCTTTAATTAAAACCGGTTCGCTCGGTTTAGTTCAGTTTAAATTTAGTTAGGGTTTTTTTTTTAGCCCGGCCGACTCGTTTAACCTAGGGCCCGTTTAGTTTATATTACGCTCGATTGCATAGGTTAGGCCCATTAGGCCATTTTCTTTTATTTTCGATTTCTGTTTTAACAGAATAGTTCCAAATTGAAAAATTCATATCTTTTATTCTGTTTAATATTTTTAGGTGATTCTTTTTTGTTGGTTTGCAAATTTCTTATAGTTTCTGTAGAAAATATAATTAGCTATGTTAAAATTAATTAAAATTGCTTTAATTTAGTTTTAGTCAGAATAGTAAATCTGTTATAACATGAGTTAGGAAAATTATTTTATATGATTCTTTTTGTCCCAACTTTGTTTGACATTGCCAAACCATAGAAATTAATTTGGGAATTTTAGGATTAATAAAAAATATTTTAAGCAGAATCTTGTTAACCTAATAAATTAACTAGCTCTTTTTTCCTATTATTTTAATTAGTAAATAAATTTATTTTTTAACATGTGATTGATTATTCTAGGAAAGTTTCTGTCACTTTAAGGGATGAACTTTTATTTATAATAAATAAAAGTTTTATTTTATTTTCTTAATAGAAATTGAATTAGGCCTAATAGGAGTTTCATAATAGATTTTAAGTTAATTCTTTTTGCTCCTAATTGCTTAATGCATTCTATTCTGTTAAGTTAACAAAAAACTAATGCTTAGGTTATGTTGAGAAAATTTTGTTATATAAAACTATTTTTAGTTGTTGCTTGAAGTAGGAAAAACTTGAGTTGGTTTTTCTTTGAGTTTTCCTTTGGGTTTTGATTTGTTTGTTTGGTGTGTTATGTTACTATGCTATTGTATTATGTGATCCTATGCTATATGCTTATTGTGATTATTGTTTGTCTCGGTAGAGTTTAGGATCTGAAGCTTGCTACTCTGAGTCTTTAGCTTACGAGGATCATCGGCAAAGGCAAGTCTTGATCATGTTATTTTCAATACCTATGATTTTGTGCATTAGAATTATACCACCCCACCATGCATGCGATAGTTGAAATTTTGAAGTTATTAATCTTGAGTAGTATCATGTGGTAGGATGAACCAATCCCCTTCTTACCATGACCCGGGCCGAGTAGTTTATTTTGCTATGCTCGTGAGCGGGTTTTGGTTGAGTGAAATTCATAAGCAAGATGTGAGAGTCAATGATGATGAACCCCATGAACTACAAGAATCAAGATGGACTTGAAATTCACTCTTGGGTGGAGGGCGGTTGTGGGCACCACAGAACCCGGTGGTTGGCGGGATGCATGGAGAAGTGCCATGACATCTTGCGAGCTTCACCCAGCCACGAAGAGCGGATGGATGCCCCATTGACGGAAGCTTACTGTGCAGCCGCAAGCCATTATGGGCTCTGGCTGGGTCAACCCTAGTAGTGGACTTTGGCTGGGCGGTACTACGAGATGTAGAAGAACGGTAGGATTGGATGGGTACCGCGGTAGCAGAAGAACTCTTTGGAAGACCTGTTTCATTAGTCCGTCTTCAAACACCATGAAGTGCGAAGACTTAAAAGGAGGAATGATTCTTGCGGGTAAAGTCATAAACCTCTGCGAGTTAAAGATCTAATCGATTAGCCGTGTCCCGATTCACGGACAATTTGAGCCTCTGGAACTTGGTAGTATTGAATCTCAACACTAAAACTAATAAATTAATTTGAGGGTTATGACTTAATAATTTGGGAATGAGATTTTGGTTGGCGGAACCATCTCAATAACTACCAACAATTTGTAGTAATTTGCAAGCAAGTCCCTTTGTAGTAGGAAAAAATTGGCTTTTAGCAAAATGATGAAACTTAGAGCTCCACAGCCAAAATGCATATAGTGTTAGTAACTTTATTATTGTTATTCTCTTCATGACTTGCAGACTTATTCAAAAAGTTGACCTACGGCTGCAAGCGTCTTATGTTGAGATTTATTCGATCGGGGTGAGGCTACGCTCAGCGCTTGGCGATTGTCCTTTGAGTCGGATGGACTCGCTATTTACTTCTCGCTTCCGCAGCATTAGTAGTTTATTTCTCATGAGTTGGCCTTGAGCGAATTTATTCTCTTGTAATAAAGACTCTATATGAGAATCGTGTAATAAATTCAGGTGTGATTGAACTTTGATTATTTCATCGATGTCTTGTGAGTACCGGCATGATCTTGGGATGAATACGAACCGGAGATTTGACGATTTTTGGGTCAGTCGCTACAATCGTTAACTTGTGTAGTTACTTGTCTAACAGCGCAAAGTGTTTGTTCAAAAAACCATCCTACACTGAAATATCGGAACAACACACGGGGTCCCACTTGTCATTAATCAAATTTGGACCTAAAACCAACAAATATGAAAGGCGAGATTGAGCGGCAGCCTGGACTACAAAGAGTAGAGGCGATGGCACAGAAACAACAACGGTTGTTTGCTTTGTCCCATAACTTGATTTCATACGGTATTACGTTGAGTAGAGTAGAGGAGTGCCTCGTCAACACGTGCATGACCGTTAACTCACTTCTTGGTGGGTCTCGGTCTGCGATGTCTCTCTTCTCTCCATCGTCTAACCTTTGCATGGGCACACCACGAAGAAGGCGCTAGGTTGCCGTGGTGTTATTACAACTAAAAAAGCTTGGAAAATAGAAGAATCGCCTAGAACAAGAGGCGTTGTGGCTGGTCGAGACAAAGCTAACCACACCTATCCTCATGCCATGTTAGCATGA
>JAHIAM010000633.1:0-26189 GCA_021605205.1 Aegilops longissima
TAGGAGCTGCACATATCTCGTTCTCGAGGCACATCCGGATGAGACTAGCTCTGAGTAAAACCAAGCCTCGAGTTTCCCGTGGTGGCCCTTGGTCAGCTCGATTCGGGCCAGCACTCGAAGGAGCACTGGTCAGGGGGTTAAAATAAAGATGACCCTCGGGCTCGCGAAAACCGGGGAAAAAAACTAGGTGGCAAATGGTAAAACCAAAGTTGGGCCTTCTGGGCGAGTCTTATTCAAAGCGAACTGTCAAGGGGTCCCATAAATCACCCAACCGTGTAAGAGAGCATAAAATCAAGGAACATAACACGGTATGGCGGAAACTAGGGTGGCAAGAGTGGAACAAAACACCAGGCATAAGGCGAGCCTTCCACCCTTTACCAAGTATATAGATGCCTTAATTATAGCAGATATATATTGTGATATCCCCAACAAGTAAACATGTTCCAAAAGGAACAACATCTCCATGTTCAACAAGGAACAAACTTCACTTCACTGCAACTAGCAGCGCTATAAGAGAAAGCTGAGCAAGCGGTAACATAGCCAAACAACGGTTTGCTAGGAAAGGATGGTTAGGGGCTGACATGGCAATATGGGTGGCATGATAAGCAAGTGATAGGCATCGTAGCATAGGCATAGCAAAAGCGAGCATCTAGCATAGCAAAGATAGAAGTGATTTGAGGTATGGTCATCTTGCTGCAAAGTTCTCGAGTTGTCGAAAGCTTGATCCTTGTAAGCGTTCTCAACAGGTTCCTCGTTCACGTACTCGTCTCGGCTCTACCCAAAGCAAGAACACAAACAAAGGAACCACAATAAATCACGGTGCAATGCACAAGCAACATGATGCAATATATGGCATGATATGCGAGATGTGATATGCAATGCGTATCTGGCGCTCGGAAGGAAATGATGAACCAGGCATCAACTTGGCAAACCAAGTATGCCGCTGGAAAGATGAGATGATTTCAGTTGAAATCGATATAAAGATCACGGAATCGGATGCACGGTTTGCAAATGACAAGCAAAACAAGAATGGCACAAATCGCCATTAACGACATGATGCCACTTAGCAAGCAACAAGAAATTAAGCTATTGCACCCAAGCGTACCATAAAAGTATATGGTAGTGATCTACTCAGAATGCTTGACAAAAGATGAACACTGAGCTACGACTAAATCACATCATAACAGGTTCAAACAAGCATGGCAAAAGTGCAAAACAATATCGAAATTTGGACATGGCAAAAACAGCATCGGTAGCAATGTTGAGCAAGAAAACTACATGCTACAGGAACTTATAATAGCAAAACATGGCATGGCATGAATCTACTCAAAGCATAGAACAAAAGTCCCTTACTGACCATAAGCCAAAAAGGATCAGAAGATATAGTAACACCCATGTCAAAATGGCAAGTTTAGTTATGATTCAGCAACATGGCATGTTAAAAACAGATAACAAGTAGGCATGTTTAAGAGCTCAAAGCACTCACTGAGCCTTTCATGATTAACTAAGCATACATACATCAATAAGACATGGCATAGAAGACATACATGGCAAGAACAACATCATAGCATACACGGATCAACCACAACAACCTTGGCAAAATTGAATAACATGTAAACAATCTGCTAGGAAACATTTTGTAGAAAAAGTAGAGCTCGATTGACTCAAGCTATGGCACTCCATAATTCCAAACAAAGGCATGGATGGATAGATCATAACCATATGTTCAAAACATCCTTACTGAAGTATCTCAAAATATGCATAGATCTCTCGGTAGCATCAAGTTAACATGGCATCAAAATATCAGCTAAACAGGGCTGAAATCAGCAACATCAGGAAGCCTACTTTACATGCTTGTGCTAGTCACCACATAGATCACAAAAATACATGGCATACACCCCTGGAAAGATGGCATGGCATATTACAAAACACATGTAGGACTCAAATACATAGGATGCACACATCAATCATAGCAAAAATAACAAAAGTGCATGTTACATTAAAAAGCGAAACTAACATCACATAGCCTTCTTCAACAAATTTCAGCCATCAAGATGAGCTCAAATGAAAATGATGCAATGAGTGAAATGATCTACTCTTGAAGCGAACATTTTGACATATTACACTATGAAAGCAGACTACGGGTTTAGAGTTATGATCGTTGGAAATACCACAAAATAATCAACGAGATAAAAACTTAGAGCGAAATTTAGGGAAGAAGTCAACCCGAGATCGGATCGGGATCTCAGATCAGAAGCGGCGATAAGCGTGACTCATGGAGCCAGTGGCGAGAGACGATGTGGAGGAGGGGCAGCGGCAGGACGGGCGCCATGATGTGATGGCCGAGGGCAGTGGCGACCTGGGTGCCCGGCAGTCTGGTGTGTGGGGCAGCAAGTGGCCAGTGAGGCCGGGAGGCAGGGCCTTGGCCAAGCAGCCTGTGTGGCCTGTGTATGCCCTTGGCATGTGTCCAGTCGAGGAGACGTCGTCTGTGAGCCAATGCCAATGGCAGCCATGAGAACAGCAATGACAGTGTGTGGCCATGTATTGAGTGGCTGAAAGCCTGTGCAAGCCAATTTCGTCCAGTGCTTGGACGGACGTGTCCGTATGTGGAGGGAGGAAAGCTAGGGTTTGGGAGGAAGAAGACCGGATTTGGGAGGGGAGGTGTTTAAATAGGCATAGAGGAGCTAGGAGAGTCAAATGAGGTGTAGTTTTCGCCCACGATCGTGATCCGGCGACGGAGAGCATGGAAGTGACTTAGATGGGTTATTGGGCTGTTTTGAAGGGTGTTGGGCTGCAACAAAAAGGCCTTTGCGAGTCGCGGTTAACCGTTGGAGTACCAACGAGCTCAAATGACCCGAAACTTGACGGTGGTCTACGGTGGTATACCAAGGCCACTTGACAAACCTCGGTCCATTCGAGAAAGTTTAGTACCGCTCACGGAAAAAGCGTAAAAGGGGCGCCGGTGGACATAAGTGCGGATTGCAAAGCGGACAACGGGAAAAATGTTGGAATCATGAGGCGAACACGTATGCAAATCGATGCACATGATGACATGATATGAAAATGCATGACATGGACAAAATGCAAAAGCGAAGACAAAAACCCAACCACGGAGGAATATCATATCACAATGCGAAAATGGCAAGAGTTGGAGTTACAATTATGGAAAGTTACATCCGGGGTGTTACAACACTCCACCACTACAAGAGGATCTCGTCCGAGATCTAGGACTGAAAGAACTCGGATATTGGAGCGGAGGTGATCCTCGCGCTCCCGGTGGCTTCACGGTGGAATGGTGTGACCACTTCACTTTCAGGAATTTGATTGACTTGTTGCGAGTCTTGCGCTCGGTTTCTTCAAGAATAACAGCAGGGTGCTCATGATAAGAGATCTTCTTGAAGGTCAATTTCTTGAAGTTGATAGTGCGTTCAGGAGTCTTGAAGCACTTGCGAAGCTGTGACACGTGGAACACATCATGCACGTTTGCAAAGTTGGATGGAAGCTCAAGTTGATAGGCGAGATCGCCTCGTTTGCCAATGATCTTGAAAGGACCCACGTATCTAGGGGCAAGCTTCCTTTGATATCGAGCGATGAGTGCCTTTCATTGGAGAGCGGAGGTAGACATGGTCTCCGATTTCAAAAGCCACATCACGGTGCTTATCATCATAATAGCTCTTACGGCGCGATTCGGCGGCTTTGAGATTCTCACGAATGACTTTGCACATTTCTTGACACGTGATCAAGTCGTTGCCAAGAAGTTGGCGTTCACTGTCTCGGACCAATTGAGAGAATCGACACTTTACGCCATAGAGAATTTCGAATGGGGCCTTGCCGAACTAAACTGGAAGCTGTTGTTGTAGGAGAAGTCGGCATATGGAAGACAATCTTCCACTTCAAACCGAAGGAAATGACACAAGCCCGAGCATATCTTCAAGGTTTGATTGACTCGCTCGACTTGGCCACTTGTTTGAGGATGGAAAGCTGTCTTTGAAAGCGAATGTTGGTGCCCATGGCCTTACGAAAAGAATCCCAAAACTTGGAGGTAAAGATGCTGCCACAGTGCGAAGAGATCACTTGTGGAATGCCGTGCAAGGAGACAATCACAGGAGGTGTATAGCTCTGCCAGCTGATCTGCTGTGATAGATTCTTTGATAGGAAGAAAATGAGCCACTTTAGTAAGCTTGTCAATGACAACGAAGATAGCATCATTTCCATGCTTGGACTTAGGAAATCCGATCCACGAAGTCCATTTCGATATGATCAAACTTCCATTACGGAATAGCGAGAGGTTGAAGGAGACCAGCTGGTCGTTGGTGTTACCTTTCACCCTGCGGACATCACACTCATTCACGAATTGAGCAATTTCTCGCTTCATTCGAGTCCACCAATATATTGCTTGAGGTCTGGTACATCTTCGTACTTCGGGATGAATGGATAGAATCGAATTGTGCGCCTCGTTCATAATGACTTTACGTAGATCACCCTTTGGAACCACAATCCGGTCCTCGAAGAAAAGAGTATCTTTGTCATCAACGTGGAAGCACTTGTACTTGGAAATGCCCTTGTCGATACCACGTTTCAACTTTTTCACCATGGTATCCAGGAGTTGAGCCTCACGAATTCGATCTTCGAAAGTAGGAGAGACTGTGAGGTTGGCAAGAAAGACTTGAGGAACAACTTGAAGATTCAGCTTGCGGAAAGCTTCACAGAGATCCGGTTGGAAGGGCTTGAGGATTAGACTGTTGCAGTAAGCCTTCCTGCTCAAAGCATCTGCAATGACATTTGCCTTGCCCGGATTATATTCAATACTCGGATTGTACTCTTGAATCATTTCGACCCATCGAGTCTGCCTGAGGTTGAGGTTGGGTTGAGTGAAGATATACTTGAGACTCTTGTGATCGGTGAATATGTCCACTTTCCTTCCCAACAAGAGATGTCTCACGTTATTAATGCATGGACAACTGCCGTAACTCAAGATCATGAGTGGGGTAGTTCTTCTCGTTAGGCTTCGGTGGCGAGAGGTATAAACCACAACTCTCTTCTCTTGCATTAACACAGCAAGAGACCTTGAAGAAGCATCACGAGAAAACTTGAATGGCTTGGATTCATCGGGAGGAGACAAGGCAGGGGCTGTGACGATTTTCTCTTTGAGAGTATTGAAAGCAACGTCACACTCGGGAGACCGGACATACTTCACATGCTTACGGAGGAGGTTGGAAAGAGGCTTTGCAATCTTGGAGAAATTCTCAGCGAATCTTGACAATAGCTTGCAAGACCAAGAAAACTATGAAGCTGCTTGACGATACGAGGAGGTTCCCAATTCACAATGCGGACACCTTCTCGGGATTAGCGATGCCCTTGGCGGAGATGATATGACCAAGATAAAGCACTTCATCAAGCCAAAATTCACATTTGGAAAACTTAGCATAGAATTGATACTCTACGAGCTTGTCTAGCACCAATCGCAAATGTTTGGCATGATCCTTCTTATTCTTGGAGACCAAAATATCATCAAGATAGACCAAGGCAATTCATTGGTGTAGGGGTTGAAGATGAAGTTCATCATCGAGAGAATGTTGGAGGAGCATTGACAAGGCGAAAGACATGACGGTATATTCATAAGAACCGAAGCTTGTTACGAATGCTTTCTTGGGAATATCTTGTTCACGAATCTGAATCTGATGATAACCCATCTGAAGGTCAAGCTTGGAGAACACTTTAGCACCTTTGAGTTGCTCGAAAAGCTCATTGATGTTGGGAAGTGGATACTTGTTCTTGATTGTCTTCTTATTCAATGGGCGGTGTCGGCGCCAAAGTCGGTCCGTGCCATCCTTCTTACGGACAAAAGAACACCACAACCCCAAGGAGATGAACTTCGATGCGATCAAACCAGACGCTCTTGTTCATCGAGCTGCTTCTTCAATTCCTTCAGCTCATCAGGTCCAAGCTTGTATGGGCGCTTGCACCAAGCGGGTTCGATGCGGGCTCAAGATCGATAACAAACTCAAGCTGGCGGTGAGGAGGCATTCCGGAAGCTCTTACGGAAAGACATCTTGGTACTCACAAGCATTTGGAATCGAGAGATAGCATCAATTTCGCCCTTCTCATTGAGAAAACAACGAATGGTTTCATCACGGCGGCATAGATGATCACATCATTAGAAGAGTGAGTCAATTGAATTTCACTGGCAGCACAATCAAGCTGAGCTTTGTCTTTGAAAGCCGATCCATCCAGAATAAGATCAATATCCGAGTCACCAAGGACAATTGGTTTAGCGAAATCTATAATCGCCCATCTTGATACCGACATTGGAACCATCATGCTAGAGCTCAAGCGCTTAGCGGGAAATAACTTGCAATGCTTTAGGTAATTCCTCTGTGTCAAAATTGTGCTTGATGCAAAAGGATATGACATGAAAGAATCGATGCACGGTATCAAATAAGACTTTTGCGGGAATATCATTAAGCGAGAGATTACCCATTATCACATCGGAAGATTCCTCTGCTTGAGCTGCATTCATCATATTGACCTTGGCATGTTTTGGATTATGCTTGACCACTGCATTGCTTGAAGATTTCATAGGACGAGGAGGCGGAAGGCGCCTTTGGTTGAAGCACTTGTTAGCATAGTGACCTTCTGTGACATTTGTTGCAAGTCACCTCGAGGCGGACGGTGGTAAGGAGCACTTGACCTTGGAGCTTGAAATTAGACTTGTTACGATGCTTTGGGTTGGGTGGGTGGGAAGATCCACGGCCACTGAGTTCTTCTGATAAGGGTGTGGAGCGGAGGAGGAGGAAGGTAGAACCTCTGCTGCTTAGCTGCCTCTTGAGAGGAAGAAGAAAGTGAACTGCATCCTGATTCTCTTCTTAGAAGCCTCACATTTGAGCTGGGCAGCTTCTTGCTTGATGCCATGTTGTAGAATTCATCATACTTTTACGGCTCAAAAAGCACAAGAGCTAATTGCAGATCTTCTCTGAGACCACCTCTGAATTGATAGATCATACTCTTTTCATCGGGATGTCTTGCTTAGCAAAGCGGCGAGTTTACAGGCTGGATATTGTATTGATACACAGACATGTTGCCTTGCTTGAGATTGCGGAACTCCTCACGCTTGCTCTCAACAACACTTTTGAATGTGGTGAGCTCTGAAATCTCGGCGGAACTCATCCCAGTAATGACCGACCTCCTCTGGAATCTTTGTATTCTTTGGTACCACTCGGCAGCTTGGTCCTTGAGTTGAAGCGATGCAAACTTGACAAAGTCCTCAGGTCGACATTGCTACATTCAAAATGCTTGCAGATGTCCACAAGCCAATCGTCGGCGTCGTGGCCTCGACACGAAGCCTGAAAGACTTGACTGATTAGCGAGAAGCGGTGAGAGTAGCAAAGTCACGGCTGGTTGTTGCCTTGAACTTGATTTCCTTGACTGCCTTGTCCTTGATGCGCTCTTGCAAGAGCTGCAAAATCATCGAGCATTGGCATTGGTGGCTGCCATGATAGCTTGCCGGAGCCTCCGGAGGCGGAGGTGGAGGTGGAGGTTCGGTGACTCCCATCATTTCGTTCCGGATTACGGCGTTGGCGGAGCCATCTGAAGAGGTGACATCCGTTAGCACTTGATAGACAGATAGACAAGTAGAATCAGCGGATAGAAATTGCAACATATAGTCTTCACAATAAACATTGAACAAGGATGAGCGAATGAATTCCAAAGTTAACATCACCGTCCATAAGGTGAGAAGCCACTTGATTAAGGGTTGATGAAAAAATAACAAAAAATCTGTTGGAACAAATAAGTGGTAAGGATTACCCAATCACGAACCAAATATCTGCGGGAAGAAATGCTAGGAGCTACTTGAATCCCACCTATAAACTCCGAAACTTTACGGTTATGCAATCTGGTGTTGGGGATCTGAGGGGACACAAATATATCACCCAAACTAACAATACCTAGATCAGCTATATCCATCCGTCAACACATAATCAAAAACCTTGAAATCGTGTACCTCGACCTTGAAAAACATCCGTTATCTGAGTCATGGCAATACTCGAGCTCGCTTGATCTTTGGGTTATCGGGGTTATCTCACCAACAACTGCACAAAAGAGATTTGATGTCGGTAAAACTCAGGTATTCGAGCTGCAGCGATAAAATTGTGGCGACAACACCTCGGAGCTCAACTCCCGGGACACTGCCACAACCCCTAAATGTCGGGAGGCACCAAGAACAATGTTCTCGTCACAAAACCATCGGAACGATTCCAAGATACCAGCGTGATCCTAAAAAAAATTTAGTGAAATTTGAGGAGAGGAGAGTCAAAACTTCTCGTCGGGAGACCTCACGAGGCTGACGAAGGGGTGGGGAGTAAAAAGAATCCTACTCTCCGATATATATAATCCTAAGACTCAAAACATTTTCCATTCTAGACTCAACAAGCATGACAAACAATCAAGTAGGGGCTCCTAAGGGAAGGCTCGATTACCAACATAGCGCCCTCGATGCGGCTATATCTCCCGTGTGAAGCACGACTTAGAGCATAACCGCATTGAAAGCAATGTCATAAGTGAGGTAATCTTCACACAACCATGTAATACATAAGGAAAGAGATACATAGTTGGCTTACGATCGCCACTTCACACAATACATAAATAAACATCCATCATTCAGATTACACTCAAGGTCCGACTACGGAACCAAAATAAAAGAAGATACCCCAAATGCTACACGGATCCCGATCGTCCCAAGCTGAGCTCCACTCTGATCATCGGGAAAAGACACATAATAACGACCACGTTCCTCGTCGAACTCCACTTGAGCTCGGTTCGTCACCTGCCTTGGCATCGTCGGCACTGCAACTGTTTTGGTAGAATCTGTGAGTCACGGGGACTCGGCAATCTCACACCAGCGAGATCAAGACTATTTAAGCTTATAGGAAGGACAGAGTTGTAAGGTGGAGCTGCAGCAAGCGACTAGCATATATGGTGGCTACATTACGCAAAAGAAGCGAGAAGAGAAGCAAAACGCAGTCGTGAAGCTAGTAGCGATCAAGAAGTGATCTGAACTACTTCGTCAAACATAACTCCAACACCGTGTTCACTTCCGGACTCCGCGAGAAGAGACCATCAGTTACACCTTGATTGATGTGTATTTTAATTAAGGTCAACCGGGTTTTCTACAACGGACATTAACAAATTCCCATCTGCCTCATAACATGAGCACGGCTTTGAAAGATAATACCTGCGGTGTCCCAACAGCCCATTATAAGCTCTCACGGTCAGCGAAGGATATTCCTTCTCTGGGAAGACCCGATCAATCTCGGAATCCCGGACTACAAGACATTTCGACACAATAAAACAAGACCAGCAAAGCCGCCCGATTGTGCCGACAAATCCCGATAGGAGCTGCACATATCTAGTTCTCGGGGCACATCCGGATGAGACTAGCTCTGAGTAAAACCAAGCCTCGAGTTTCCCGTGGTGGCCCATGATCAGCTCGAGTTGGGCCAACACTCGAAGGAGCCTTGGTCGGGGGTTAAAATAAAGATGACCCTCGGGCTCGCGAAAACCGGGGAAAAAACTTAGGTGGCAAATGGTAAAACCAAAGTTGGGCCTTCTTTGGGCGAGTCTTATTCAAAGCGAACTGTCAAGGGGTCCATAAATCACCCAACCGTGTAAGAGCATAAAATCAAGGAACATAACACGGTATGGCGGAAACTAGGGTGGCAAGAGTGGAACAAAACACCGGGCATAAGGCGAGCCTTCCACCCTTTACCAAGTATATAGATGCATTAATTATAGCAGATATATATTGTGATATCCCCAACAAGTAAACATGTTCCAAAAGGAACAACATCTCCATGTTCAACAAGGAACAAACTTCATCTTCTGCAACTAACAGCGCTATAAGAGAGCTGAGCAAGCGGTAACATAGCCAAACAACGGTTTGCTAGGAAAGGATGGTTAGGGGCTGACATGGCAATATGGGTGGCATGATAAGCAAGTGATAGGCATCGTAGCATAGGCATAGCAAAAAGCGAGCATCTAGCATAGCAAAGATAGAAGTGATTTCGAGGTATGGTCATCTTGCGCAAAGTTCTCGAGTTGTCGAAAGCTTGATCCTCGTAAGCGTTCTCAACAGGTTCCTCGTTCACGTACTCGTCTCCGGCTCTACCCAAAGCAAGAACACAAACAAAGGAACCACAATAAATCACGGTGCAATGCACAAGCAACATGATGCAATATATGGCATGATATGCGAGATGTGATATGCAATGCGTATCTGCGCGCTCGGAAGGAAATGATGAACCAGGCATCAACTTGGCAAACCAAGTATGCGCTGGAAAGATGAGATGATTTGGTTGAAATCGATATAAAGATCACGGAATCGGATGCACGGTTTGCAAATGACAAGCAAAACAAGAATGGCACAAATCTGCCATTAACGACATGATGCCACTTAGCAAGCAACAAGAAATTAAGCTACTGCACCCAAGCGTACCAACAAAGTATATGGCAGTGATCTACTCAAGATGCTTGACAAAAGATGAACACTGAGCTACGGCTAAATCACATCATAACAGGTTCAAACAAGCATGGCAAAAGTGCAAAACAATATCGAAATTTGGACATGGCAAAAACAGCATCGGTAGCAATGTTGAGCAAGAAAACTACATGCTACAGGAACTTATAATAGCAAAACAAGGCATGGCATGAATCTACTCAAAGCATAGAACAAAAGTCCCTTACTGACCATAAGCCAAAAGGATCAGAAAATATAGTAACACCCATGTCAAAATAGCAAGTTTCGTTAACAGATTCAGCAACATGGCATGTCAACAACAGATAACAAGTAGGCATGTTTAAGAGCTCAAAACACTCACTACAGAGCCTTTCATGATAAACTAAGCATACATACATCAAGAAGACATGGCATAGAAGACATACATGGCAAGAACAACATCATAGCATACGGATCAACCACAACAACCTTGGCAAAATTGAATAACATGTAAACAATCTGCTAGGAAACATTTTATAGCAAAAGTAGAGCTCGATTGACTCAAGCTATGGCACTCCATAATTGCAAACAAAGGCATGGATGGATAGAGCATAACCATATGTTCAAAACATCCTTACTGAAGTATCTCAAAATATGCATGGATCTCTCGGTAGCATCAAGTTAACATGGCATCAAAATATCAGCTAAACAGGGCTGAAATCAGCAACATCAGGAAGCCTACTTTGCATGCTTGTGCTAGTCACCACATAGATCACAAAAATACATGGCATACACCCCTGGAAAGATGGCATGGCATATTACAAAACACATGTAGGACTCAAATTCATAGGGTGCACACATCAATCATAGCAAAAATAACAAAAGTGCATGTTACATTAAGAAAGCGAAACTAACATCACATAGCCCTCTTCAACAGCATTTCGGGCATCAAGATGAGCTCAAATGAAAATGATGCAATGAGATGAAATGATCTACTCTTGAGGCGAACATTTTGACATATTACGCCGCGAAAGCAGACTACGGGTGCAAGTTATGATCGTTGAAAATACCACAAAATAATCACGAGATAAAACTTAGACGAAATTTAGGGGAAGAAGTCAACCCGAGATCCGGATCAGGATCTCAGATCCAGCGGCGATGCGCGGCGCCGGAGAAATGGCGGGAGGCAGACGGAGGAGGAGGCAGGGCGAGGCGGCAGAAGGCGTTGATGGCGAGGCTGGCCGTGGCCTCCAGGCGCGATGTGTGAGTCGAGGCAGTGGCGACCTCAGGCGTCGGCAGTCTGGTGGCGGAGCCAGGAGGCGAGGCGGAGGCTTGTGATGGCGGCAGTGTGGCCAGCTTTGTGCCTTGAGCCTTGTCAAGGAGCAGCCATGTGTGGCAGCCAGCGTGTGGACAGATGTGCCTTGCTGAGTGGCGAAGTGTGGCCAGTTTTCGTCCATGTGGACGGACGTGTCAGCATGTGGAGGAGGAGGAAGGCTAGGGTTTGGGAGGAAGAAGACCGGATTTGGGCCGGGGAGGTGTTTAAATAGGCATAGAGGAGCTAGGAGAGTCAAATGAGGTGTAGTTTTCGCCCCACGATCGTGATCGAGCGACGGAGAGCATGGAAGTGACTTAGATGGGTTATTGAGCTGTTTTGAAGGGGTGTTGGGCTGCAACTTAAAAGAGGCCTTTGCGAGAGTGCGGTTAACCGTTGGAGTACCAAGCGAGCTCAAATGACCGAAACTTGACGGTGGTCTACGGTGGTATACCAAGGCCACTTGACAAACCTCGGTCCATTCGAGAAAGTTTAGTACCGCTCACGGAAAAAGCGTAAAAGGGGCGCGGAGGAGGACAGGAGTGCGGATTGCAAAAGCGGACAACAGGAAAAATGCTGGAATCATGAGGCGAACACGTATGCAAATCGATGCACATGATGACATGATATGAAAATGCATGACATGGACAAAATGCAAAAGCGAAGAAAAACCCAACCACGGAGGAATATCATATCACAATGCGAAAATGGCAAGAGTTGGAGTTACAAATATGGAAAGTTACATCCGGGTGTTACAACACTCCACCACTACAAGAGGATCTCGTCCGAGATCTAGGGTGAAAGAACTCCGGATATTGGAGCGGAGGTGATCCTCGCGCTCCCGGTGGCTTCACGGTGGAATGGTGTGACCACTTCACTTTCGGAATTTGATTGACTTGTTGCGAGTCTTGCGCTCGGTTTCTTCAAGAATAACAGCAGGGTGCTCATGATAAGAGATCTTCTTGAAGGTCAATTTCTTGAAGTTGATAGTGCGTTCGGAGTCTTGAAGCACTTGCGAAGCTGTGACACGTGGAACACATCATGCACGTTTGCAAAGTTGGATGGAAGCTCAAGTTGATAGGCGAGATCGCCTCTTTTGCCAATGATCTTGAAAGGACCCACGTATCTAGGGCAAGCTTCCTTTGATATCGAGCGGCGAGTGCCTTTCATTGGAGAGGCGTGGAGGTAGACATGGTCTCCGATTTCAAAAGCCACATCACGGTGCTTATCATCATAATAGCTCTTCTGGCGCGATTGCGCGGCTTTGAATTCTCACGAATGACTTTGCACATTTCTTGACACCGTGATCAAGTCGTTGCCAATAAGTTGGCGTTCACTGTCTCGGACCAATTGAGAGAAGTCGGCACTTTACGCCATAGAAATTTGAATGGGGCCTTGCGAACTAAGCTTGGAAGCTGTTGTTGTAGGAGAACTTCGGCATATGGAAGACAATCTTCCACTTCATACCGAAGGAAATGACACAAGCCTTGAGCATATCTTCAAGGATTTGATTGACTCGCTCGACTTGGCCACTTGTTTGAGGATGGAAAGCTGTCTTTGAAAGCGAATGTTGGTGCCCATGGCCTTGAAAAGAATCCCAAAACTTGGAGGTAAAGATGCTGCTGCAGTGCAGAAGAGATCACTTGTGGAATGCCGTGCAAGGAGACAATCTGGAGGTGTATAGCTCTACCAAGCTGAGCTGCTGTGATAGATTCTTTGATAGGAAGAAAATGAGCCACTTTAGTAAGCTTGTCAATGACAACGAAGATAGCATCATTTCCATGCTTGGACTTTGGAAATCCGATCACGAAGTCCATTTCGATATGATCAAACTTCCATTCGGAATAGCAAGAGGTTGGAGGAGACCAGCTGGTCGTTGGTGTTACCTTTCACTCTTCTGCGGACATCACACTCATTCACGAATTGAGCAATTTCTCGCTTCATTCGAGTCCACCAATATATTTGCTTGAGGTCATGGTACATCTTAGTACTTCGGGATGAATGGATAGAAGCGAATTGTGCGCCTCGTTCATAATGACTTTCGTAGATCACCCTTTGGAACCACAATCCGGTCCTCGAAGAAAAGTATCTTTGTCATCAATGTGGAAGCACTTGTACTTGGAAATGCCCTTATCGATACCACGTTTCACCTTTTCACCATGGTATCCAGGAGTTGAGCCTCATGAATTGATCTTCCAAAGTAGGAGAGACTATGAGGTTGGCAAGAAAGCCTTGAGGAACAACTTGAAGATTCAGCTTGCGGAAAGCTTCACGAAATCCGGTTGGAAGGGCTTGAGGATTAAGCATTGCGATAAGCCTTCTGCTCAAAGCATCTGCAATGACATTGGCCTTGCCGGAGTATATTCAATACTTGGGTTGTACTCTTGAATCATTTCGACCCATCGAGTGCACTGAGGTTGAGGTTGGGTTGAGTGAAGATATACTTGAGACTCTTGTGATCGGTGAATATGTCCACTTTCCTTCCCAACAAGAGATGTCTCCACGTTATTAATGCATGGACAAGCTGCCGCCAACTCAAGATCGTGAGTGGGGTAGTTCTTCTTATTGAGCTTCGGTGGCGAGAGGTATAGGCCACAACTCTCTTCTCTTGCATTAACACAGCAAGAGACCTTGAAGAAGCATCACGAGAAAACTTGAATGGCTTGGATTCATCGGGAGGAGTCAAGGCGGGAGCTGTGATGAGTTTCTCTTTGGGAGTATTATAAACAACGTCACACTCGGGAGACCGGACATACTTCACATGCTTACGGAGGAGGTTGGAAAGAGGCTTTGCAATCTTGGAGAAATTCTCAGCGAATCTTGACAATAGCTTGCAAGACCAAGAAAACTGCGAAGCTGCTTGACGATACGAGGAGGTTCCCAATTCACAATTGCGGACACCTTCTGGGATTAACTAGCGATACCCTTAGCGGAGATGATATGACCAAGATAAAGCACTTCATCAAGCCAAAATTCACATTTGGAAAACTTAGCATAAATTGATACTCTACGAGCTTGTCTAGCACCAATCGCAAATGTTTGGCATGATCCTTCTTATTCTTGGAAGACCAAAATATCATCAAGATAGACCAAGGCAATTCATTGGTGTAGGGGTTGAAGATGAAGTTCATCATCAGAGAGAATGTTGGAGGAGCATTGACAAGGCGAAAGACATGACAGTATATTCATAAGAACCAAAGCTTGTTACGAATGCTATCTTGGGAATATCTTGTTCACGAATCTGAATCTGATGATAACCCATCTGAAGGTCAAGCTTGGAGAACACTTTAGCACCTTTGAGTTGCTCGAAAAGCTCATTGATGTTGGGAAGTGGATACTTGTTCTTGATTGTCTTCTTATTCAATGGGCGATGTCGGCGCAAAGTCGGTCCGTGCCATCCTTCTTCGGACAAAAGAACACCACAACCCCAAGGAGATGAACTTCGATGCGATCAAACCAGACGCTCTTGTTCATCGAGCTGCTTCTTCAATTCCTTCAGCTCATCAGGTCCAAGCTTGTATGGGCGCTTGCAAGCGGGTTGATGCGGGCTCAAGATCGATAACAAACTCAAGCTGGCGGTGAGGAGGCATTCCGGAAGCTCTTACGGAAAGACATCTTGGTACTCACAAGCATTTGGAATCGAGAGATAGCATCAATTTGCCCTTCTCATTGAGAGAAAACAACGAATGGTTTCATCACGGCGGCATAGATGATCACATCATTAGAAGAGTGAGTCAATTGAATTTCACAGCAGCACAATCAAAGTGAGCTTTGTCTTTGAAAGCCGATCCATCCGAGAATAAGATCAATATCCGAGTCACCAAGGACAATTGGTTTAGCAGAAATCTATAATCGCCCATCTTGATAGACATTGGAACCATCATGCTAGAGCTCAAGCGCTTAGCCGGAAATAACTTGCAATGCTTTATGTAATTCCTCTGTGTCAAAATTGTGCTTGATGCAAAAGGATATGACATGAAAGAATCGATGCACAGTATCAAATAAGACTTTTGCGGGAATATCATTAGCGAGAGATTACCCATTATCACATCGAGAAGATTCCTTGCTTGAGCTGCATTCATCATATTGACCTTGGCATGTTTTGGATTATGCTTGACCTTTGCATTGCTTGAAGATTTCACAGGAGGAGGAGGCGGAAGGCGCCTTTGGTTGAAGCACTTGTTAGCATAGTGACCTTCTGCTGACATTTGTTGCAAGTCACCTCTGAGAGGCGGACGGTGGTAAGGAGCACTTGACCTTGGAGCTTGAGAATTAGACTTGTTACGATAGCTTTGGGTTGGGTGGGTGGGAAGATCCCGACCACTGAGTTCTTCTGCTGATAAAGCTGTGGAGCGGAGGAGGAGGAAGGTAGAACCTCTGCTTAGCTGCCACTTGAGAGGAAGAAGAAAAAGAGACTGCATCCTGATTCTCTTCTTAGAAGCCTCACATTTGAGCTGGGCAGCTTCTTGCTTGATGCCATGTTGTAGAATTCATCATACTTTTACGGCTCAAAAGCACAAGAGCTAATTGCAGATCTTCTCTGAGACCACCTCTGAATTGATAGATCATACTCTTTTCATCGGGGCGTCTTGCTTAGCAAAGCGGCGAGTTTGGAACTGGATATTGTATTGATACACAGACATGTTGCCTTGCTTGAGATTGTGGAACTCCTCACGCTTGCTCTCAACAACACTTTTCGGAATGTGGTGAGCTCTGAAATCTCGGCGGAACTCATCCCGGTAATGACCGACCTCCTCTGGAATCTTTGTATTCTTTGGTACCACTCGGCAGCTTGGTCCTTGAGTTGAAGCGATGCAAACTTGACAAAGTCCTCGGTCGACATTGCTACATTCAAAATGCTTGCGAGATGTCCACAAGCCAATCGTCGGCGTCTGTGGCCTCGACACGAAGCTGAAAGACTTGACTGATTAGCGAGGCCCGGCGAGAGTAGCAAAGTCGGCTGGTTGTTGCCTTGACCTTGATTTCCTTGATTGCCTTGCCCTTGAGTGCGCTCTTGCAAGAGCTGCAAAATCATCGAGCATTGGCATTGGTGGCTGCCATGATAGCTTGCCAGGCCTCCGGAGGCGGAGGTGGAGGTGGAGGTTGGTGACTCCCATCATTTCGTTCCGGATTACGGCGTTGGCGGAGCCATCTGAAGAGGTGACATCCGTTAGCACTTGATAGACAGATAGACAAGTAGAATCAGCGGATAGAAATTGCAACATATAGTCTTCACAATAAACATTGAACAAGGATGAGCGAATGAATTCAAAGTTAACATCACCGTCCATTAAGGTGAGAAGCCACTTGATTAAGGGTTGATGAAAAAATAACAAAATGCAATTGGAACAAATAAGTGGTAAGGATTACCCAATCACGAACCAAATATCTGCGGGAAGAAATGCTAGGAGCTACTTGAATCCCACCTATAAACTCCGAAACTTTACGGTTATGCAATGCGGTGTTGGGGATACGGGGACACAAAATATATCACCCAAACTAACAATACCTAGATCATTGTATCCATCCGTCAACACATAACCAAGAAACCTTGAAATCGTGTACCTCGACCTTGAAAAACATCCGTTATCGAGTCATGGCAATACTCGAGCTCGCCCGATCTTTGGGTTATCGAGGTTATCTCACCAACAAGCTGCACAAAGAGATTTCGATGTCGGTAAAACTCGGGTATTCGAGCTGCAGCGATAAAATTGTGGCGACAACACCTCGGAGCTCAACTCCCGGGACACTGCCACAACCCTAAATGTCGGGAGGCACCAAGAACAATGTTCTCGTCACAAAACCATCGGAGCGATTCCAAGATACCAGCGTGATCCTAAAAAAATTTAGTGAAATTTGAGGAGAGGAGAGTCAAAACTTCTCGTCGGGAGACCTCACGAGGCTGACGAAGGGAATGGGGAGTAAAAAGAATCCTACTCTCCGATATATATAATCCTAAGACTCAAAACATTTTCCATTCTAGACTCAACAACGCATGACAAACAATCAAGTAGGGGGCTCCTAAGTCGGGAAGGCTCGATTACCAACATAGCGCCCTCGATGCGGCTATATCTCCCGTGTGAAGCACGACTTAGAGCATAACGCATTGAAAGCAATGTCGCAAGTGAGGTAATCTTCACACAACCATGTAATACATAAGGAAAGAGATACATAGTTGGCTTACGATCGCCACTTCACACAATACATAAATAAACATCCATCATTCAGATTACACTCAAGGTCCGACTACGGAACCAAAATAAAAGAAGATACCCCAAATGCTACGGATCCCGATCGTCCCAAGCTGAGCTCCCTCTGATCATCGGGAAAAGACACATAATGCGACCACGTTCCTCGTCGAACTCCACTTGAGCTCGGTTCGTCACCTGCTGCAGCATCGTCGGCACTGCAACTGTTTTGGTAGAATCTGTGAGTCACGGGGACTCAGCAATCTCACACCAGCGAGATCAAGACTATTTAAGCTTATAGGAAGGACGAGTTGTAAGGTGGAGCTGCAGCAGCGACTAGCATATATGGTGGCTACATTACGCAAAAGAAGGCGAGAAGAGAAGCAAAACGCGGACGTGAAGCTAGTAGCGATCAAGAAGTGATCTGAACTACTTCGTCGGACATAACTCCAACACCGTGTTCACTTCCGGACTCCATGAGAAGAGACCATCCGGTTACACCTTGATTGATGTGTATTTTAATTAAGGTCAACCGGGTTTTCTACAGCGGACATTAACAAATTCCCATCGCCTCATAACATGAGCACGGCTTTGAAAGATAATACCCTGCGGGGTGTCCCAACAACCCATTATAAGCTCTCACGGTCAGCGAAGGATATTCCTTCTCTGGGAAGACCGATCAATCTCGGAATCCGGACTACAAGACATTTCGACAGACAATAAAACAAGACCAGCAAAGCCGCCCGATTGTGCCGACAAATCCCGATAGGAGCTGCACATATCTCGTTCTCGAGGCACATCCGGATGAGACTAAGCTACGAGTAAAACCAAGCCTCGAGTTTCCCGTGGTGGCCCCTTGGATCAGCTCGATTGGACCAGCACTCGAAGAGCACTGGTCGGGGGGTTAAAATAAAGATGACCCTCGGGCTCGCGAAAACCGGGGAAAAAAGGCTTAGGTGGCAAATGGTAAAACCAAAGTTGGGCCTTCTTTGGAGAGTCTTATTCAAAGCGAACTGTCAAGGGGTCCATAAATCACCCAACCGTGTAAGGAGCATAAAATCAAGGAACATAACACGGTATGGCGGAAACTAGGGTGGCAAGAGTGGAACAAAACACGGGCATAAGGCCGAGCCTTCCACCCTTTACCAAGTATATAGATGCATTAATTATAGTAGATATATATTGTGATATCCCCAACAAGTAAACATGTTCCAAAAGGAACAACATCTCCATGTTCAACAAGAAACAAACTTCATCTTCACTGCAACTAACAGCGCTATAAGAGAAGCTGAGCAAAGCGGTAACATAGCCAAACAGCGGTTTGCTAGGAAAGGATGGTTAGGGGCTGACATGGCAATATGGGTGGCATGATAAGCAAGTGATAGGCATCGTAGCATAGGCATAGCAAAAAGCGAGCATCTAGCATAGCAAAGATAGAAGTGATTTGAGGTATGGTCATCTTGCGCAAAGTTCTCGAGTTGTCGAAAGCTTGATCCTCGTAAGCGTTCTCAACAGGTTCCTCGTTCACGTACTCGTCTCCGGCTCTACCCAAAGCAAGAACACAAACAAAGGAACCACAATAAATCACGGTGCAATGCACAAGCAACATGATGCAATATATGGCATGATATGCGAGATGTGATATGCAATGCGTATCTGGCGCTCCGGAAGGAAATGATGAACCAGGCATCAACTTGGCAAACCAAGTATGCTGCTGGAAAGATGAGATGATTTGGTTGAAATCGATATAAAGATCACGGAATCGGATGCACGGTTTGCAAATGACAAGCAAAACAAGAATGGCACAAATCGCCATTAACGACATGATGCCACTTAGCAAGCAACAAGAAATTAAGCTACTGCACCCAAGCGTACCAAAAAAGAATATGGCATTGATCTACTCAAGATGCTTGACAAAAGATGAACACTGAGCTACGACTAAATCACATCATAACAGAGTTCAAACAAGCATGGCAAAAGTGCAAAACAATATCGAAATTTGGACATGGCAAAAACAGCATCGGTAGCAATGTTGAGCAAGAAAACTACATGCTACAGGAACTTATAATAGCAAAACAAGGCATGGCATGAATCTACTCAAAGCATAGAACAAAAGTCCCTTACTGACCATAAGCCAAAAGGATCAGAAAATATAGTAACACCCATGTCAATATGGCAAGTTTAGTTAACAGATTCAGCAACATGGCATGTCAAAACAGATAACAAGTAGGCATGTTTAAGAGCTCAAATCTCTCACTACAGAGCCTTTCATGATAAACTAAGCATACATACATCAAGAAGACATGGCATAGAAGACATACATGGCAAGAACAACATCATAGCATACGGATCAACCACAACAACCTTGGCAAAATTGAATAACATGTAAACAATCTGCCAGGAAACATTTTATAGCAAAAGTAGAGCTCGATTGACTCAAGCTATGGCACTCCATAATTGCAAAAAAAGGCATGGATGGATAGAGCATAACCATATGTTCAAAACATCCTTACTGAAGTATCTCAAAATATGCATGGATATCTCGGTAGCATCAAGTTAACATGGCATCAAAATATCAGCAAAACAGAGCTGAAATCAGCAACATCAGGAAGCCTACTTTGCATGCTTGTGCTAGTCACCACATAGATCACAAAAATACATGGCATACACCCCTGGAAAGATGGCATGGCATATTACAAAACACATGTAGGACTCAAATTCATAGGGTGCACACATCAATCATAGCAAAAATAACAAAAGTGCATGTTACATTAAGAAAGCGAAACTAACATCACATAGCCTTCTTCAGCAGACTCACAGTCATCAGAGTTATGATCGTTGAAAATACCACAAAATAATCAATGAGATAAAAACTTAGACAAAATTTGGGGAAGAAGTCAACCCGAGATCCGGATCGGGATCTCGGATCCCATGATGATAAGCGCTGACTCCTTGAGCCAGGCTGACCGAGGGCAGCTGACGGAGGAGGGAGGCAGGACGGGTCGGCAGGCGCCCGGTGGGCGGGGCCAGCCCGGCCTCGGCGCCATGATGGCGGAGGTCGAGGCAGTGGCGACCTCGGGCGCCTTGGTTGTCTGTGTGGCGGAGGCCGAGGCTGAGGCCTTGGCCAGGCGGCTTGGTGGTGTGTGTGGCATGGCCAGGCCTTGTCGAGGGCAGGAGCACATGTGAGCCAGCCAGCAGCAGCCTTGTGTGTGCAGACAGAGTGTGTGTAGCTGAATGGCGAAGCCTTGTGGTGGTTTCGTCCGTGTGGACGGGACGATGTCCGTAGCGTGGAGGAGGAAGGCTAGGGTTTGGGAGGAAGAAGACCCGGATTTGGGCCAGGGAGGTGTTTAAATAGGCATAGATGGAGCTAGGAGAGTCCAAATGAGGTGTAGTTTTCGCCCACGATCGTGATCCGGCTGACGGAGAGCATGGAAGTGACTTAGATGGGTTATTGGGCTGTTTTGAAGGGGTGTTGGGCTGCAACTTAAAAGAGGCCTTTGCGAGAGTCGGTTAACGTTGGAGTACCAAGCGAGCTCCAAATGACCGAAACTTGACGGTGGTCTACGGTGGTATACCAAGGCCACTTGACAAACCTCGGTCCATTCGAGAAAGTTTAGTACCGCTCACGGAAAAAGCGTAAAGGGGCGCCGGAGGACATAGGAGTGCGGATTGCAAAGCGGACAACGGGAAAAATGCTTGGAATCATGGGGCGAACACGTATGCAAATCGATGCACATGATGACATGATATGAAAATGCATGACATGGACAAAATGCAAAAGCGAAGACAAAAACCCAACCACGGAGGAATATCATATCACAATGCGAAAATGGCAAGAGTTGGAGTTACAATTATGGAAAGTTACATCCGGGAATTATTCTGGTGCGCTGTGGGTCGGATGACCAAGAGTCATCAGCGGCAAGCTCTACATCTCTGACGAGGCTGGGGCCTCGAGACCGACTCAATCGGTCTGGTGCAGGTCCCCTTTGGCGGAATCACGTCTTCATTGGAAAGATTGGTGAGTCGAAAGCTGAGCGGACATCTGCCTTGACATCGTCGAGTCGGCTCGGCGTGACCGTGACCCTGAGTTAAAGGCCGCCCGAAGCATGTCTTTGTTGGTTTTAGTTCATGGGCGGAGCTAGAAGGAGGATCTGAATCTGGTGGTGAGGCGTTTGTCTACTCGGCGTGAGTCCTCTCTTGGTGAGACCAACTCCATCTATCGGAGTTCAGGATGGCGGGCTTGGGGGCTGTTACGATGGTGGCGGTATTTGGGACCCCTATGAGCCGCCACACGGGTCCACGATCTTCATGGCGTGTTGGGGAGCGTAGTAATTTCAAAAAAAAAATCTACGCTACGCAAGATCATGGTGATGCATAGCAACAGAGGAAGAGTGTTGTCCACGTACCCTCGTGAACCCGAAAGCGGGCGTTATGACAAAGCGGCTGATGTAAGTCGTGCGTCTTCATATCCGACCGATCCAAGTACGAGCATACGGCACCTCCGACTTGACTGCGTTCAGCTCGATGGCGTCCCATGAACTCCGATCTAGCGAGCTTTGCGGGAGAGTTCCGTCGGCCGCGATGGCATCATAACGGTGATGATGTTGCTACAAGCGCGGAGGGCCGCCTAAACCTTTGCTACAATATGACCGAGGTGGATTATGGTGGAGGGGCACTTTGCGGCTAAAAGATCAAGCGATCAACTTGTGTGTCTATGGGGTGCCTCCTCCCGTATGTAAAAAGTGGAGGAGGGAGGGCGGCCCTCTCTGTGGCTCGCCTAGGGAGTCCTACTCCCACGGGGTAGGATTCCCCTTCCTAGTTGGAGTAGGAGAGGAAGGGAAGGAGGGTAGGAGAGAAGGAAGGGGGCCGCCCCCAAACCTATTCAATTCAGCCTCCTGCCCAAGGGGGGCGCACCAGCCCCTTGTGGGCTGGTGTGCTTCCTTCTTATGGCCCATAAGGCCCATAACTTCTCCCGGGGGGTTCCTGTAACCTGCCGGTACTCCGGAAAAATGTGGCGACCTGACCCAAAATCGGTCAAATCTACGTATGCATACCATCCCAAGATCATCTTTGGTACTCACAGTACATCGATAAAGTAATCAAAGTTCAATCACACTGAATATCATTAATCGATTCTCATATAGAGTCTTTATTACAAGGGAATAAATTGGCTCAAGGCCAACTCATGAGAAATAAACTAAAATGCTGCTGAGCGTCGAAGATAGCGAGTCCATCCGACTCCAAAGGCAATCGCCAGCGCGGGCGTAGCCTCACTCTGATCGGAATATATCTACGCAACATAATACGTTGCAGCCATGTAAATCGCTTTTGGAATAAGCTGGCAAGTCAAGAAGAATAACAATAATAAAGTTACTAACACTATATGCATTTTGGCTGTGGAGCTCTAAGTTTCATCATTTTGCGTAAAAGCCAATTTTATCCTACTACTGGTGGACTTATTTGCAAATTACTACAAATTGTTGGTAGTTATTGAGATGGTTCCGCCAACCAATATCTAGTTCCCAAATTATTATTAAGTCATAAACCCTCAAATTAATTCATTAGTTTTAAGTGTTGAGATATCCGAATACTTCCAAGGTCAGAGGCTCAAATGTAAAGTAACAAGGGACACGGCTAATCGATTAGGTTATAACTCTGCAGAGGTTTACGCACTTTCCCCCAAGAATCATTCCCTCCTTTAAAGTCTTAGCACTTCATGGTGTTTGAAGGCGGAGACAGATAAACAGGGTCTTCAAAGAGTTCTTACGGCCTTTGCAGTACCCATCAATCCTACGTTCATCTACTTCTCGTAGTACCGTCCAGCCAGCGTCACTACTAAGGTCAACCCAGCGAGCCCATAATGGCTTGCGGCTGCTGATAAGCTTCGGTCATGGGGCATCCATCCTTCTCTTAGTGGCTGGGTGAAGCTTTCGCGGATGTCATGGCGCTTCTCCATGCATCCGGCCACCTTTGGGTGCTCGAGGTGCCGTCAACCGTCCTCCACCCAGTAGTGGTTTTCGAAGTCCATCTTGATCATTGTAGTCCATGGGTTGTCATCATCATTGACTCTCACATCTTGCTTATGAATTTCACTCATCCCAAATCCGTCTCTGAGCATAGCAAAATAACTACTACGTCCGGGGTCTTGGTAACAAGGGATTGGTTCATCCTACCACATGATACTACTCAAGTTTAATGACTTCAAGATTTCACTCTGCATGCAATGGTGGGGTGGTGACAACTACTAATGCACAAAAACATAGGTATAGAAATAACATGATCAAAACTTGCCTTCTTGATGATCCTCGTAAGCTAAAAATTAAGTAATAGCAGGCTTAGCACTCCGGAAACTCTACGAGACAAACAATAGCACAATAAGCATAATGCAGAAAGGATCACACAAAGTAACATAACTCAATAAAACAATCAAAACCAAATCAAAAGGAAAACTCAAAGAAATCAACTCAAAGTTTTCCCTACACCAAACAATAGCAAAAATAGTTTTATATAACAAAAATTCCTTAATATAACCTAATCATGGTTTTAGGTTAACTTAACGAAAAGGATTCACTAAATAACTAGGAGCAAAAGAATTAATTAAAAAGCTATTATAAAACTCATTTTAGGCCTAATCCAATTTCTATTAAGAAAATTAATTTAAAACTTTTATTAATTATAAATAAAAGTTCATCTAATGGAGTGACAGAAACTAACCTAGAATAACTAATCACAAATTAAAAATAAATTAATTTACTAATTAATTAATTAGGAAAACGAGGAACTAGTCAATTAATTAGGATTAATAGGGTTCTGTCTAGAACTAATTATTTATTAATCCTAAAATACCAAAGTTAATTTCTAGGGTTTGGCAATGTCAAAATAAAGTGGTGACAAAAGAATCATGCAAAATAATTTTTCTAACTAAGGTTATAGCAGATTTGCTATTCTGACTAAATCAATATTAAAGCATTTTTAATTATTTTAACATAGCTAAATATATATTTTTCAGAAACTACATAAAATTTTCAATCCAACAAAAAAGAATCACTCAAAATATTAAACAGAATAAAAGATATACATTTTTGAAATTTGAAACAATTAAGCTAAAACAGAAAATCAAAATAAAAAGAAAAAGGCCTAATGGGCCTAAAGCGTACACTAAGCGTTAGATAGGCTAAGCGGGCTCTAGGGTTTTACTAAAAGAACCGGGCCTAAAATAAAACCTAAACTAAAAATAAAAACCGATCGGGCGGCGGTTTCTAACTAAAACCTAACGTTTGGGCGTCTAATCGGCCGTCGATCTAAGATCGAGCAGGGAGGGATCTTGGGGCTACGGACTCGCTGCAGTGGCGATAGTCTGCCAGGCGTCCAGGCGTCGTGAGCTTGAGCCGAGTCGTCGTGAGCTCTTGACCCGAGGTCGGGGAGGTTGGTGGTGTTGGGGAGGTCGGGGTGGACGAGGTGGCGTCGTGGCGACTTTGGCGGTGGCGAGCTCGGGACTCGGTGAGCTCGGGAGGAGAGGAGAGGGTCGGCGTCGCTAGGGGAATGGGGTCGGGGCCTCTGGCTTTTATAGCCAGAGGTCGAGATGCCGGAAGGGCATCGGGGTGGTGGGGATCCGGATCCTTGGATCCGGTGGATCTCGGCGAGTGGCGTGGCGTGGGCGAGGGAAGAAGGCAGGCGGGGCCTGAGTCGATGAGAGGAGAGAGGCGAGGTCGGGTGGCGAGGCCTAGGCCTTCAGCGAGGAGAAGCGTGAGGGTGGTGGCTGGCTGGTGGCTCTGGGGTGGCAGTTAGGCAGCTTTCATTTGAAAGGCTGTGTGAAATTTGAGGGTGGTGTGGCTGGGCACAGGGTGCTTTGGTGGCGCCCAGGGGTTTTATTATTATTTTTTAATTAAAACAAAAACAAAAATAAAACCTAAACTATAAATAATTTATATAGGGTATATATATACCAAAATGATCGAGAGAATATTCCTTTCATTTGAACATTTTCCAAAGGCAAAATCAAACTTTATAAAATCCATTTTTTCAAATTCAAATAAATTTCAGATTTGAATCCAATTCTTTTAGCATTGTTTCCTCTGATATTTTTGGAGTGTCATGTTTGCTCCTCTCATACTTTTGATCAAGTATTTATGAGGCTTAGTTTTTGAATTGTTTCCCACATGCCAAAGTTTGAAATTCAAATTCAAAACTCAACTTA